>BGPR01002384.1:15706-39514 GCA_013235015.1 Araneus ventricosus | reverse complement strand
ACTAGATTTAAAAAAATGTGGATGAAAATATTTCAAGATGATAAAGAAATACCTCACATATTCATCATAATCAGTTGAGTGAAAGATCAAATAAAATTAAAAATTGCAAATCCCAAGAATAACATAAAAAGAGGTAGCGGCACTTTCGTCCTGTTATTTACTAAAGCGGTAAAACGAAAGTAATTTTAGTACTTAGTGAATATATGTTAATATTGTTTGCAAGTAAATTGCTTTATTAATCTATCTACCACTATTACTAAAGTATATACAACTAAGCGACGAGCGGCAAATTTCAACAATTCGGATACGTGATGGCCATGCACAGTTGAATGCCGATTTTAACACCGAAAGCATATAGGAAAATCTATTTTTAACCAGCGGGAGTGGTCCCTCTAAACTTTCTCGCATACTCGCTAAAACATGTGGAGAAAATATAAGCTAAAAGACAGTCATACACATTCGCAGAGTGCTTAAGAAATAAAAAAAGCATGGAAAACAGAACTGATGAAACAATTGGCACTAACTTTCGTTTTATTAATAACAATTACTTTCGTTTTGTCCGAGTGAAAAGAATCCACTTACAGAAAAAAATGCATTACCAATTACAAAACAAAACTAACCGTAAATTAAATATGCGACTCTTTTCGAGAAAATGTTTCTTTGTGACTATAATAAATAATTTATTTTTCGTTGAGGTGAAACCTCAGTTTCGGTTTAGCGATATCGGTTGTTGCGCAAACAAATAAATTACGCAGATTGCTTCAATGCTTTTATGACTCAATCCAGAAATCTCGACTGGAAATCTTCGCAACAAAGGTTTATTGCCCTTAAATGACGGCCTGTTGGATCAAAACAACATAACAAAGACGAAGCAATAATTGGTAGATTTATTAGACACTTGTTGAAAGTACAGAAAGGCCAGAGGGAACGGACTTCATCATTTGGAACTGCGGTAGGATGGTTTAGTACTAGTTAGGTTAACGTTTTACTTTGAAGCTGTATGAGGGATAGTAAAATCGTGATGAAATGACGAGGGCGAGACCTGCACTGACACTCCCTCTCCAAACTTCCGCCCCACACCAGCAACAGGTTGTTTGATCTGGACGCGTTTAACTCTCTGAATTCCAGTACCTAAAATACTGAAGTAAATTTTCGTTCACGAAAACAGAATGAAATCCTTCATTTCTTTACAGAAATTCCAGGAGGACGACACAGAAGTTTGGGCGATCAATTGTCAACAAAGATTGAAACTATTTTTCTCCCGTAAAGTTCACCCAGGCGCCCGAGTCCGGCTTCTGTCGAATGGGGCGGTTTAAGGCGGAATAGGGCTCATAGAGTTATAAGCGCGTATACACTTGCGAGCCGAAAAATTCGAAAGTCATTGTTGAAATTATGTTCACAACGAACCAACCGTGAACCATGGGAAAGTAGTGAACCCACCGCGAACCATCAATCATCACTTGTTGGTCGCCATGCAGGAGGGATCATTGGAATACACTTTGATTTGCAGATTCGTTGCAGTTTCTCAGAGAACACGGACACATCCCAATGTTAACTGCAAATCCTTTTGTGTTCGCCAAGAAACCGACAAGATTTGGATTGCCAGGAGTGTTAAAAACACCATCCCAACTCGCAGGTGTATACGCGCCTTAAGGCGGTTCTTCAGAGGAATCGAACCTCAAACCCTCGAACACCTGATTCTAAAACCAAAACTCTGCCACCAGTCATTCGAGGTCTACATAAGATTGGAGAAAACCGATTTTCATATAACCTGCGACAATATTAATAAGCCAATAAATGCGTGAATGTATATTGTTGTTATAAAATACGTTGTGTTGTTCTAACTTCGAGTTAACTTGTTTTTTAAAGACTGTTATTTAACTTAACTCTTTCATGTCTGTACGTATGGGATTTTGTAATTGATTTTTCACTCCTTTTCTAACTTTTCTTCGAAAATTCTACCTTTCAATGCATTAATAAAAGTATATTTTTAAAATCTGTTTTTATTAAATTTATTTTCTTATTAAGAAGATCAAATTATATGCGCAAATATAAGCCTATTGAGCAACTTTGAATTAAAACTAGTTAACAGTTTCTTTTTCATTCATCTACAACGAGAGATTTCAAAAAGAATATATTCAACAGATTTTATTTCAAAGAAATGTTTGGATCACAATTCTCGCTACGGAAATCGATTAAATAATTTTTCAACGTATTTTATGAATATTTTCCCATGAAATATTTTCCAATGTTAAGATGTTTTGCGAATACTTTCTTATTTAAATTATTCTCTTCAAAACTGTTATAAAAGAAAGATTACATGCATTAACCTATTAACGCTCAGCGTCCTCATTTGAGGACAGTTACATTTTCACTTCTATGGCTAAACCCATCGCATTCCATTGCTTCTGTTTTTGCTTTGTTTAAGAAGTCAATATGTATTCCCAAGCTTCATAACAAATTTTCCAACTGGCATATGCAACCAGTTAGCCAGATTTTCAGGTCAAAGTGTCGTCATTTTCAAATTCTTTGTTTTTTTCTTTAATTTATTTACTAGGTAATGCAAGGAACTCAAAGTAATTTCCTTGATATTTTGCTATATTTCCTTCAAAGTGATTTCATCCGACTGTAATGCACTTCTGCCAACGTTTTCTCCAATGCTTAAAACACGCATTAAAGTCTTTTTCGTGAAACTCCTACAGGGTTTATGGCGAATTTAGTTTATTGCATCAGTAGACAAAAACTATAGCCACAAAGAGGCAGTTTTAACAGTGTAAATAAGAAAAAAGTCACACGGTGCCATATCAGGGTAATACAGAGCTTTGGAGCTTTATTTGTAGAAGTGTTTGTCAAAAATTCGGGAATAATAATGGAACTATGAGAAGGCTCAAAACCCATGAGCTATCTCGCCATCACTCAGGATAGCTTTACGCAAACGCAACAAACCACTCAAATAAAATTCTATTTTATCAGTCTAGCCAGTTAGTAGAAAATCATAATGCACAATACCAAGAAGATCAAAGAAAACACTCATCATTACCTTGATTTTCGATTTGATTCTCTACCTTCATTAAGCATTTTATATAATTCAAATACTCTTGCTTTTGAAAAACAGTCATCTTTAAAGGCTTTTTGTAGCATTTCAAATGTTTTTATAGCACAAATTGCATTGCGGAAACAAAATTGAATGCATGTTCTTTGCTCAATTATTCGCCGGTTCGGAAAAACGACACAGTTAAAATTCTTATCTCATTAAAAACAAATTTATTTTCGGACTATAATATGAAATCGAATGCTGAGTGTTGCCAAATGCTTGTATAAGTCTTAAAACTATTCGATTAAAGTCTGTAAACGATTTCTAGTACATATGTATTTTAAATGAAGCATTCCCGATATTTTTTTTTTATCACTGTAGTATAAAAAACAGATAAGTGCATACATTTGTTTTCTAAACAAAAAAAATCAAAAACTATGCGAAACTATTAAATTTTTCTTGCGCGTAATACGCGACTGTTTATCAAGCTGTATTTTTTTCGTCGCGTTATACGAGTTTACGTTATAAGGGAATCCACTGTATAACCAGCGGGAGTAGTCTTCCCTAAACTTTCTCGTACACTTTCTAAGTGGAAATTCGTCAAAATCTCAAGTTCGAATTTTTTTTGACGATTACAATACTTTCTCTTTGTATACTTCGTATACGAGAAAGTGAAACAAACAAACAAACCTGGAATCAAATATCTGTTGCCACGTTTCAAAAAATATTACTTTGAAGCATGCGATAAAATAGGCAATGCAATGAATACTAAAGTGAAAATTCTGCTTTGGAATTGAATTCCCAAGAAAACAAGTTATACTACCACAACCGTAACAATTGCAAAAGCGCGTGAATAAAAGATTTGCTGAAATAATGAGATCGGTTTGAATCTTATTTACAACAATAAAAAAATTGTTACAATTTATGTTTGAAAACATTATTTATTGTTAAATAATGTTTGTTGTAAATAAAATTTACAACAATAACAGATTGCTACCAGTACGCATGCGCATGAGAATCGGATTAGAAGAAATTGAATATGCAATTTGAGCGCCTCTTTTTGACAGATTTGGCCCAAAATTTCATACGGACCTACATTCATGACGATAAAACTGTGTACCAAATTTTATCCATCTAGCTATTCAAGTTTTTGAGTTATAGTGTTCACATGACCGCGGACATACAGATAGACAGACTTTCCGTTGACAGATTTTGTCCAAAATTTGATAGAAACCTACAAATTATGTTTAAAAACCACATACCAAATTTCATCCCCGTAGCTCTCATAGTTTTCGAGTTATCGAGTTCACAGACACACAGACAGACATAATTCCAAAATTGTGTTTTTCGGACTCATGGAGGTCTAAATTCAGTGCAGAATTTAGTTAACAATAAACGTGCAGATTCGTCAAAATCTCGAGTTCGAATTTTTTGACGATTACAATGATTTCTCTTTGTATACTTCGTATACGAGAAAGTAAAAAAAGCCCATTTTCCCCTATTTCTACAATAGTGATTTGACCCTTGAAAAGTCGAATGCAACAGCGCACTCGTATAGGCATCCATCTTCGTCACGAATCGAAAACAAAATAACATTTTGGAAATGCCGATTCAGTACAGTTTCTAATTCGGAATTTCGATCACGCTATCGCGTAACAAAGCGCTAAATCGGGGTATCGATTCCGTCAAGTATGCCTGAGAATGAAAACAGATCCATTCGGAATGGCTTGCCGATAGGAGTTCTATCTCACGCACTTTTTGCGGGTGATTATTTTCTCCCCAGAGACTCACGCCAGCTTCTGTATTCTCGCAAAGAAGCTATTAAAAATCTTCCATGCCAAGCTCCAGTCAGTAGGCTGTGAAATTCCGAATTTTTCAGTCGTTGACGGTGTTTATTTTAGTCTTTTGCGTGAGGATTCTATTAGGTAAATCGACCGCTCATTTCGTGAATTCTTTCTTCCACAGCGATATGTTTGTTTTCGGGTGAATATATATATCGTCAGCGGAAAAGAGATTCAAAAGTTATAAAGAAGTGAATGTGGGTTTCTTCAGCAGTTAGGTAAAAGTTAAATTTTGAAGGAAAAAGCGAAGCCTCGAAGTTCCAAAGTTTCCAGAAAGTTGGCTAGAAAGAAATTCGGGTTTTGTGGGAAATATTTGATTCAAACGAACGGTATACTTCTCATAAGCTGTTTTATTTCATTTTACATATGATTTTCCGCCAATAAAAATTAAAAACTTTCGCCTAAAAAATTTTAAAAAAAAGACGATTTCGAAAACATTCCAGAAATTTCATTTACGACAAAAGAAGTTTAATAATTCGACCACGTTAGTAGAAATGTAAATGAAATTGCGGAAAAAGTAACAGAAAAACAAAAATATTAAAACGCAAAACTCATTCATAAATGATGTTAGTAAAGAAGTTTAAAAAGTTTAAAAAGAAGTTTAAAATTATTAAAAATTAAACAACTTTCGCCTAAAAATTTTTTAAAAAATGATGTTAGTAAAGAAGTTTAAAAAGAAGTTTAAAGTTATTAAAAATTAAATAACTTTCGCCTAAAAAAATTTTTAAAAAAGACGGTTTCGAAAACATTCCAGAAATTTCATTTACGACAAAAGAAGTTTAATAATTCGACCACGTTAGTAGAAATATAAATGAAATTGCGAAAAAAGTAACAGAAAAACATAAATGTTAAAACGCAAAACTCATTTATAAATGATGTTAGTAAAGAAGTTTTTCTAGTCCAAAAATCGAAGTTGCCGGATAAATGACAGACGGCAGGACTTTCTGTTAGTGGCTCTTCGAATCAAATCAGGAAGATATTCACGATGGCAAATTTTAGTACCATAAGAAGCTTTGCATCATTTACCATGCACCCAAAATCACTGGAAGACAGTCAAAATCAAGTTTAACTTTTTCTCCTTCTAAATCTGCAAGGCAGAGATAAAATGTCGCAAGTAACAATTTTAACATTTTACAGGACAGCCAAAAGAATGTATCGCATGCTTTATTCTATTTATTTATTTGTTGAGAGCATTTTTCTTTCGACCGACAGCTACGACACTTTACCAATCCGAAAATGTAGTGGGATGCGATGAAAAAAAGTTTGGACTTACGATAGTTTACCTGTGAGGTACAGAAATATAAGAGCGAAATAGACGAATGTCTCCTTTCTACGAGAAAGAAAGGCTCAAATGAAATATTCATAATTTCTTTCCTTCAGACGTAACATATCAGTCTTAAATGAATTTTAAATGAGTCCTCCTGACAAGTACATTTATGGGAAATGACAACATAATAACGCACAAGGACATTTACAAAAGCGAAACGCCCATACGATGGCAATAATGGAGGACCGATGACGTGAAACCTGCGGTGTCCGACCAACGCACGAAACGCGTGGATCCCAGTTATTTTTAGCTAACTACTTCTTTAGTAAATAATAGTTTTTAAGTGTCTATTCATGGGTTCCATGCACTTTTAGGTACAAAAGGGACATTTTTATTGGGTGCCCTTTCCGAAATAAAAATAACAGCAAAGTTAATAATGATAAGTTTCTGTGAAATAATTCATTCGTTTACTCATCGTGAGATTTTACTCGTTTATCCAATGACGAACATTAAGTTTGCTCTGTGTAAATATAGTCGAACTTGAAGGTTCCTGGGAAAATATTCTAGATAGAAATTTCGATATACAGAAATAGATTTTGCAAATTTTTCATCATTTTCTTACCAAGAACTGTTATGTATAATTAATTTCTGAGGGTTAAGAAGACTGAAAAATGAAGCGATCAAAGAAATTTATTTTTTAAAAATGTACAAATATGTATGTAGTTTGCAAATTTTCTTACAATATACAAAAAAATGTATATTTTTATCCAAAAAAAAAAAACAAATACGGAACAAAATTTTTATTTATTTTTGGACATCCCGCATTCTGCTTCTTTTATTAAGCTGATCTACTCTTTCATAATTAAAGATTTTCATTTAGGAGCCATGTTCAAATCTCGCTTAAGTTAGGAAAGAGAATCGTAGAAAAGAAGCTAGTAACAACATTTAGCTCACCGGGAAGTGTTTATTGTTTTTTCGTAAAAAACTTGCCGATCTTCCTTGAATTTCTATTTAAGTAAGAATCAATGAGACAGTTTTATTTTTTATAAAAAATTAAATTTATAATCCTTATTATAAACGAAGTCCACGGGCGTTGTTTGACTACTACAAGGATATATAATTTTTTATGTGAAATTTTTTCGATATATAAAAATTTCATTCTATATGCAGAAACTATTTTTCTAATGAAAATACAAGGTTCCTGAAAAACGTTTAATATAGGGGGTTTCGATTGTACTTGTGATTTATTACGTTCGTGCTTAAATACTATAACTGTAGCTTTCATCTTTCCATACAAAAGTAGGAGACATAAAAGCTACAATTATATACAGGGTTCCACTTATACCCGTTACACCCAACTTAACTTTTAAACGGTGACAGCTTAGGCCATAAAGTTGGTGTCTAGGTATAGTAAAAAGGCTATGCGCTACTCGATGAGACAACTTACAACGCCATCTATCGGCAAATTTTGGAATTGGCGGTCCTATCTCGAAAA
The DNA here is from genome assembly GCA_013235015.1 of Araneus ventricosus. Taxonomy (NCBI): domain Eukaryota; kingdom Metazoa; phylum Arthropoda; class Arachnida; order Araneae; family Araneidae; genus Araneus; species Araneus ventricosus. The sequence goes on along the minus strand of BGPR01002384.1, from coordinate 31,877 downwards.
CAGTACACGATACGGGAAAAAGGTCAACTACAAAATTGTAGAGCGTCTTCGATTTAGTACAAAAAGGTAATTTGTACACATTAAAACGAAGAAACGAACGTTTAAAGTGTACATTTGTTTGTTCTCGATTTCCGAAACTGTGACGTCTCTAAACGGGTTAAAACGAGAGAAAACAATTAGTTATCACAATATACCTTTATTTTCGGTGTTCAAAGTGCTCTCCGTCATCTACAATGCAGATTTGAGTGCTTTTTTAAATTTCACTTTGCACACGTTTTAGCATATAGTTGGTGCGCAAACACAAGTAACAGTAATACGTCCTGCAATGTTGGCGGAAAGGTCCATACACCTGCTGTTAGTTATTTCCACAAGAAAAAGTATAATGGGGTCATTTTTTGCCCGAAAAATAACATTTTGTCCTTTTATTCGTGTCATATGACGTCAAAATTTCCGAAAATGCGAGCAAACAAACATTTTACACGTTTTGTTCTTAGCATTATTGCACTCAAGGTGTCTTTTCGTACTAAATCGAAGACGCTCTACAATTTTGTAATCGACTTTTTTCCCGTACCTTGTACCGTTTTCGAGATAGGACCGCTAATTCCAAAATTTGCCGATAGATGGCGTTGTAAGTTGTCTAATTGAGTAGTGCATAGCCTTTTTACTATACCTAGACACCAACTTTATGGCCTAAGTTGTCACCGTTTAGAAGTTAAGAGGGGTGTAACGGATATAAGTGGGAACCCTGTATATGTGTTTGCAAAAATATAAGCGCAAATTAAATCGCTGCTCTTACTGAATAAGTAAATTGAAGTTTTCAGGTAGATTTATGTTCCAGGTTTATTTTAGCTAGAATTAACTGAAAACAGCACAAGAAGATTTAAACAAATAAAAGTTGCTTTAACCGAGTTGTATAGAAATGCGTTAGACGGAAATAAACCAATAAAATATAATCATTCTATAAGAATTAATTTTACCGTTTTCTGGAACAACGAAAGATGCCCATAGAAATCCATCCCAAATAATTTCTTTACTCCTTATTTTCCTCCGTAGATATCTGACGCAGAAAATCTTCTATTAAGATTTTCATTCACCCATTTCAAATACATACAGAAGAAATCCAACTGCCAAAATTTATGGATGCAAATGCATTTCAAGAGAAATCGGAATCCCAGAAATCTGTGGCAAAACGATACACACTAACAGATCAATGAACACGGAAAATATGACCGATCTCTTTTTCCAAAAAGAAATATTCTTCAACTCAAGCTGTTAGGAGAGAAAGAATTCAGTGGAAAAGGAAATCAATTCTACGAAAAGGAGAAGTATGTCATGAAACCTAAATTCGAGTGAATTTTGAAATACTATTCACTTATTACGCTTAAATAACAAATTTGTCAGAGGGAAGCACTGCACATCTTAGGAGACTTAAAATTAAAATTTTATATAAAAAAATACCCTAGCAAATAAATTTAACTGAACGCAATGAATCCTTTTCTCTACGATTCAAGGGAAATTTACTCAGTCGTGATTATGGAACGTAACATAAAAAACAGAATTTGAAATCGAAATGAATAAATTATGAAAATTTGCGTTTTTGAATGAAATATTAAACAAAAGAATGATATCGTATTACTCAACATTTTACATCTCGTATAATTTCCAGAATAAAAAATAAAGCGCTTTAACTGAACTTTTATGTTGCAGAGTCACTATATGTGTTTGTTAGAATTAAAATTGGAAAAAAGGGTTCAGAATTTCACAATCAGAGTCGAGTCATTTACTGTTTCAATCCACTCTCTTCCTCCAAGACTGCGAATTTTAATTAATTAGAGACAAAGACTAGGAAAATATCTGTTTGGGAGAAAAGTGCGTCAAAAAGAAAGTGGTTTTCATGCATATCGATACAAAATAGTGCATATTAAAAGAAAAAATGCTATACAAAGGCGAGTTGTTTCGATGTCGATGGCATCATAAAATCTCACAAAATCGTTTGACGAATCGCAGACTTCTTTTTTCTCACTTAATTATTAGCTTGCTGAGACGAATTTTTTATATCGTTTCTTGAAGCTAGAATATATTCCTCATTAGTATCTATTGTCTCCAAACTTGTAACCCTTTCTCAAATGAGCCGAAACTTTCTATCAATCTTGCAATTGTCATTTGCTTTTTTTTACGGATCTGGGTCTGAGGTGCCGACTTTTAGAGTAGCAATTTGCTCACTCATCTTTGTAAGCTCATCGACTGTCACCTCTTTGTTATGCGAGTCCAACGGAGGGCATCATTGCTATTAACTTCCAAATGTGATGCCTGGCAAGACGCATATTTACGGATCCTGCATAGTAGGGAATGAAGTCTCTTCTCATTGGCTCTCAGAGTCACGTGACTTGGCTTGCTTCTTAATGATGTCATAGCAACGCGCTTAGGCGGGATTTTATTTTGTCTTCCACTATCGCATCATGGAGAAATCAAAACTACCTTCTAATTATGATTATTTGGGTGTTTCTCAAGCAAATGAAGTATACTTCTTTACAATAAAACAAATAAAGGACGAACTTTCAGCAATGGTAAGTACTGTTTAGCTTCACGACGTCATTTAGAAGCAAGCCAAGCCACGTGACGCTGAGAGCCAATGAGAAGCGACCTCATTCCCTACTATGTAGGATCCGTAAATATGCTGGCAAGACTGATAACTTCTATTAGATGAGGCGACTTCATCAGTTGTTGGCGTTGCTTCCGGTTTGTTTTCGAAAACGAATGGGCAAATTCTGTTATTTGCTTTTATTACTGAGTTTTGCTCTTGCATTAAATTCTAAAATGGGCAATATTAGAAGCGGGAGAGCCTAACCTCGAGTTCGCGTAAGTCGGTGTAATTCTGTACGAATAAAAATAAGGAAATCTTTTTGAATTCAATCTGCGAACTCCAAAATTTCATTTGTGAAATCACACCATTATGTTGAAGGTTTTCGTAACTCTATTCACCGGATACATTGACGCTTAACAAAACTGCGAACCTTTCTGTTCCCAGTTAACAGGGGGAAAGAAAGCAGCAACGGACATTTTTTTTATGTTTAATGAAGTGAGTCACTGATTTCATGAAGAACAATGAGCTATTGAAATTCGTTTCAATGAAGTCACAATTCCTTGCATCCACTTTCTAGAGAGCTGACTATTTCTGCCAAGTTAGTGAGACAAACATGACGCAAATTTACACCGATTAATCAGATTCGTAACGATGACTGATTTAGAAAGACGTTTCGACTTTTTTACTTTCTTTCTAATTTCAAATTTTCGATTATTTGGAGAGTTTATAAAAAAATTATTTTGGTATGGGTTTAGTCGTTTGGTGAAGACAATAGTTTAAAGACCCAATTGTCATTGGGAATATGTTAGATGAGTTCATTTCTCATTGACATTTTCTGTATCGATTCAGAGAGACATTAATATAAATAACTGCGTAGCCGTATAACACATGAAAGCAATAAAAACGGAAGCATTTTTAAGACTGATTACGTTTAAAATAAAGCCACACTAACGCTAATAAAATCAAATAATTCATTTTTCTTTGCCGAAAAATAACGAATATATAAAGGCGTTCTTTAATGATTCCTCGAGTGTTTTGGAATTTGAATAGACATAGACAGTACTCAATTTAAACCAAATTTTGAAAAGATATTTACAAAATTTTTTTAACATTCTGATCTTTAATTGACGGAAATTTTTGTGACATCTTTTAAAGAGAAACATGTTGAAAGCTGATTTTACTTAAGGAAAAATCAGTCATTAACCTTGGACCCGTTAAGGACAACAGCAACTCAGCGTCAAATAAAATTATAGAGTAACTTGAAATAAAGCTGCAGTTGTATATAAAATTTGCAATTATTTAACTATACCTTGATGGAAACACAACGCAAAAGACCATTCGTTCACTGAAAGGAAAATTTAATGTAATGGGCATTACATAAAAAAAAAAGATAACTCACTAAAGTTTCAGAACAGGGAATTTGTTCATACTACAGGATAAAATAAATTCACAAGGATGACTATATAGAACTTTAGATTGTTGCGTAACCAATATAGAAATATAATTTATCATTGTTAAATTTTTTTGTAACCAAATATAGCTAACAACAAAAGATTCCTTAATAAAAAAACAAATTACTACACTCTATAATCGGCCAAATGTAATTTTTTATACATCCAATGAAAACAAATCACTAGAGAAAATACTACTACCTCTCATGTTGCTCATGAAGACTTCAGAAAACACTATTCTGAACGCAAAACTAAATTGAAACAGAATGACAGCAGAAGTTTTCGATTGATCTGCATTTAATAAAAATTTTCGCTATGAACAGTCTAACTGAAAATGTTTCCAATCTTTTTACTTTCATCTATGGTGACGCAATTAATACTGGAAGAAATATACGTTCAAAGGTTTTTCAAACTGAAGTATTCACTTCCGAAATTATCAAGTCTATTTAATTTTCCCTAAGACTAAATCTAAAAGGAATTATGGTTATAAAATGATAACATCGATGGAATAAAGTAAAATTCAAGTGAATCGGTGCGAAGATCAGTGCAATCCAAATCCCGCCTTTTTTACGAATCGGTTCGATAACTGTAGATCTAAACATTGAGTACGCAGTACTATACCAGCCTCCCTTAATTGATTCCAGGCAAGTTTTCAGTTTGAATGAGTATAGAAGAACAGTACCTGTCCAAATTAAAAACTTGATTATCTCGAATTGAGAATTTCGAACCCCAGTACTGTTCTTCTCACCGATCAAGTACAAAACGTGAAGTCATTGGAATCTTCATCTATGTCTTTTCTCATCCACAAACTTTAATACTACAGTTTTAGGCTAAAATGGATTTCTTTGATATAATAATTAGTAAGGTCAGGTGATGAAGAAAATGAAAAAGACATTTTTCGTTTACTTTGACACAACGACACTTGTTTTATGGTAAAAGTCTTGAAAAAAATGCTTTTATTTGAAATTGAGATATATAAATTGTTTTTTAGATACTTATTATAAATAGACCATCCAATATCATCTCCTACACAGGAACACATTTTTGCCAGCGTAACAGAAATAGTCAATTATAATAGTTTGGTTTCACACAGAGATCCTTTATAGTACATGGGGCATCGTTATCCATGCCATTGAATAACCTCTTAATATGTAAACACGCAAACTTCACGTAACTGTTTTTAACGAGCAGAAATCACCAAGAGATTTCAGCTAGTAATAATTAACGATAAATTCACCCGCTAACTTCCATGTTAGTTTTGAGTAAGTAAATTTGAATGAACCGACCTCGAAAGTCAGGTGTTTACAGTTGAATGGAGAATGTTACATTCTAGAACAAAATAGTTGTTAACACCTTTTCTTCAAAGCGTTCCATCGCCTTCGGAAAGATGAAAGGTCTCGGCACAAAGCATCTCGTCTTGCATGAATAACTTTTGTTGAAAGAAGGGTCTATAATTTACTGCTGCCTTGGAGTTAGTAATAACATGCGGGAAGCATAGAAATGATATGTATAATATGAGTTTGTTCAGAATTGAGATGGAAGTCAAGTAAAGATAACACTTCGTGTTGGATTTTAATTAAAGGCGCGAGCCGTATTATAGTTTTGAAAACTTTATAATGGTTATTTTTATTCTATTTTACTCGCGTAGATCTAGAGCGTATTTTCTCCAAATAAAGAAAATCAAAGACAAAAATAGCATGGGCCGCCTCGGAGGATTTTGTTATCTTGGAGAAAATAAATAATATTTAGTTGCAATCGCAAGGAAATATGTTATTTTCAGTTTCTTCGAGGAGAAAAAAAAGACTTTAAGTCATCCGAAAGCGAGAGGAAGTCGGCCCATGATATTGGTACCTATGAAAAATTTTGAAGCAGTATACGAAAATAAATTTGTCCAAATGACTGGTTTTTAGCTTCCTACATATTCAAAGTACTTAAATTACTGTTGTTTAGAAAATTATATAGGGTATCCATATATTATTGTCGGGGTTTCCTTGTCTCATAACCTTTGATAAAAGAAGATGACGATAAATATTATATTACATATTCGTAAAAGTACAACGCAAGAAGTTTTTTCGAATAAAACAAACAAAGTTAAGTAACTTCCACATGGCGGCCTTTCGTGGTAACACTTCGAGACTCAACTCAATTTCCCGTCAAGTGCCGATGCTCACATGCCGCTAAAGGATGGCATATGGAAGTTACTCAACGTTCTTTGTGTTATTAAAAAACTTTTTAAATTGTAGTTTATGAATATGTAATAATATTTACCGTCATGTTCTTTAATCAATGCTTCTGCTTCGGGGCGGAGGGTTCCAGGTTCGAAACCCGAGTCCACTGAAGATTCATCGTGAATTGGGCCTATTGCGCGTTAAATCACACGTAGGGTGTCAACCCCCTCCCGCTCTTGTGGAGCGGAAGTTTGGAGAGGAGGGTGACATCTCAGGTGTCGTCCTCGTTATCTGACCGCTATTCCAAATTACGAGGTCCGTCTCAAAATAGCCCTCGTGTTGCTTAAAAATGGGATGTTAATATAAGTAAACCAAAGTCATCAATGTTGCTTCACTTCATACTTCAAGAAATACACAGGGCAATAATGATGTTTACTAAAACATTTATCTGCTATAAACAAGCATTGATCGTAACTAAAAATCCAACCAGCGGGCAAACTTTGCTCCAGGAAAAGTTGATAAAAATCATCTTCAATATGCTCTATATGAAAGCTATATAAAAAATATTCAACTAATTCGTATCAGTTATTGCTGGTTCCAAAAATACCAATATGTTACAGCTTTTTATTTGCTGTAATAGAATAAACTGTTGAGAAAAGTGACAGATGTATAAAGTTTTTCATATGTTTATGTTCCTATCATTCAGAAAACTTTTTAAAATCTTTTTAAAGCCTAATAATTAAACGAATTATAGTAAAAACGAACATTTTTAAAATGGACAGGGAAAATAACAAGTTCAACTCGATATTCTAAACGTTTTTTTCAAACATCATTGCGATTACGATCTAAAAAACAATGGAGAATACTACTGACTGATCAATTTGATTCACACCGTTATTTTTAACTGTTTCTTATAATTGTTAACTTTTTTAACGAAAGGTTTGTTTTCGATTTTCGAAAATAACCGAAATGCTCACCACTAATGAGTGTATTTTAATCGGTTTTTTAGGAACAATAAGTTTTCAAACAAAGGGAACATAAATTCCCTTCCTTTCTATGAAACATGTGTCATTAAGATGTCAGTTATTCAACATAAACGGAGAATGTCAGAAATATCGGATGATAAGGAAAGAAAGACAGGGAATGTGCTTTATATATATATATATATATATATAATGATTTTCGTGGTTGTAGACATTGAAATAAACAGGCCGAGCAAATAACTACTTATTTTATTATCGAACTATTTAAGTAAAATTTAGGAGAGTGGTGGGTATACGTGCATCTCCGTTTAGGTTACAAGTAAAAGTGAACAGAAAAATCGCTGTATTCTCTCAGATAAGGGAATAACATATGGACACGTGATCAAAGTGAAGGGAATATTGGGTATTTTTAATAAATTACGTAAGAGTTTTAGGGGGAAAAGTCTGGTGCCAAAGAGACGCCGTCATGATTTTCTGTGGGCACGTGAAAGCGATTAAATATTCTTTTAAAAATAAATATGCCAAAATGAGATTTAATATACCTCCAGCGCGGGAAAAGAACGAAACCGGAGTTTTAGAAAAGTGATTTTGGAATACATTAAGATTTTAAAATATATAATATTAGAATTTGAAATAAAATTAAGTGAGATTATTATATGTATATATATAATCTCACCTACTTTTTTTTACTTTAAATTCTAATATTACGTATATATTTTAAAATCTTAGTACAATATTAATGTATTCCAAAATCACTTTCTTTAAACTCTAGTTTCGTTTTATTCCCCGCACTGGATGTATATTAAATTTCACGTTTTGGCATATTTATTACTAAAAGAATATTTTAATCGCTTCCACGCGCATCGCGAATTCGGCGTCCTTCTGGCGCCAGACTTTTCCTTAAAACACTTACGTAATTTAGTAAAAATAGCTAATATTCCCTTCACTTTGATCACGTGTCTATATGTTAATTCCTTATCTGAGAAAATTCATGGATTTTTCTGTTCGCTTTTGACTTGGAACTTTCATACGATGTGTATATATATATATATATAAATCTAAATATAACTTGTTATATATGATCTTACATAAACAAAGTAAACAAGACATATGAAGTCAATCCTATACTGAAAATTCATAATTTAAACAATACAGCCAAATCTAAAATAAAATCTAAAGAAATGAAAATACTATAGATATCTTGAACAAAAATTAAATTTAAACATGTATGTCAACATGTAAAAAACTCTGTTGTTATTATATATTACGTATATATTATATATATAAGACAAAACAGTTAGGTTTTTAAAATAAAGTTTGCCCTTTTCCAATTCGAACCTCGATGGAGTTCGATAAGGAATGTTCTTGTTCATCATAAGCAATAAAACACCCAGAACGCTTCATCAGTAGGAAATTTATGGGTAACTGATTTTACTTCGGTGTTTTATGCATAAATTTAGCAAATGCTACAAAATTGTTTGCTCTAATATTGGGATCATTTTATCGCTTTTCACGTGCTATGATGTATTTATATGCAAAAGTAATGTAAAAATATGCAAAAGAGTGGAATTTAAAAGAAAGGAAATACAAATGAAAAAAAACATAAGAAGGAAAAAATACATTATTTCAAAGAATCCGCTAACGCAACAACTCATTTGTGCAGTAAGACTGCGAATGCATACAACATCAATTAAAACATAATTTATCTTATGAAATTTGTTCCTTTTTTGCCTCAAGGGGTGTCACGAGAAAGCCAACGTTTTCTAACCATTAACTAATTTTTCGTGCAGAAAACATCATTTTTTAAGCGATTCTCTTTGGAAATTTCTCCGATGAGGTTTCCAAAGTGCTTTAATTTCTATTTTATCCATCCTAAATTTCTTATTCCAGTTTTAGGTAATATATACAGGCTGTTTCAAAAAACGTCGCCAAACTTTAAGGGTAGGTCAGGCATACAGAAACAAGACATTATTTTCGTAATAGAACAAGGAGTCGGAAATGCAAAGGGAATTCGGAGAAGGGAAAGGCTATTAAGTAAAAGAAAAGGATGTACCAGATGAAATGTACAACGCAGACTGAATGGAATACAAATTACAATAGCACAACAATCCAGTTGCACGATTAACAATATTACAAGTCGCATGCGGCATAACAGATACGATAATGGCATTTAGGACGCAGTACCAACAACAAATCTTTGGAATACTTAATAAGTGTTGGAGGAGAATAAGTAAGTGTTCAAAGGACTTTCCGTCTGAGGCGATACACGCATTGTATCTGGGTTGTTGTGTATTTGTATTCCATTCAATCTAGGTTGTAAATTTTATCTGGTGTATCCTTTTCTTCAACTTAATTCACTGACAAAGACTCCCCTGTAGTGAATCCCCTTTACATTTCCGCCCCCATGCTCTGCAGCGAAAATGATATGTTTCTGCATGCCTGACCTACCCTTGAAGTTTGGCCACGATTTTTAGAAACACCCTGTATTTATTCGCTTGACGAAGCCATTTTTCTAATACATTCTTTTTAACGGCTTCATGAACTTTTGAAGTCATTCAAAAGGGAAACTCTCATTATAAAAGAAATAATATTTCTCGCAAATTTTATCAAGAAAATAAATTCAACAGAGAAAATTGGTTAAATAATTTAGAATTTGATTAATATTTACTGATTAACCTAAGAGAACGCGCCGTATCCTTCACGCTTAAAGGTTTCTTTTATGAGAAATATTTTTAAATAAATTGCGCGAATTATTGCACGAACTTATCTCATCCTAAATAAAGCCTAAGTTTTCGCCCTCGAGTTTCCATAAAAAGAAAATGGAAACTAGATTTTGTAGCATTCAGGTGCAAAATGTTTAATCTCCTCTTGCGCATATTTCTTTCTCAAATGCGAATTTAAGTCTCTTGCTTTTCATAATGACTCTTGTAAGCTCAGATAGGATACAGGGCATTTGCATCTAAGAATTCTCACCGGATTCACATGTTAAATGAACTAGGAGAAAGGTACTTTAGTTTCGTACAACTGCAGTTTCTGTCTGGATTGCAGCTGTTGAGAGCAAATGTTAAAGATGAAGACAAGCAGTTCTTCCAGGCTAAAAGGTGGCAACGCTTGCTCGGAATAAACTTTCAGAGCCATGAAATCTCCATATTTTGTGTTGCTCTTTAGTACTTTGCACGCGTTTATCATTCTAGAACAATGCAATAGAATTTTTAGAAGAAAATTTGTTTTAAAATAATTAATAAACCTAAAATTGCGACAAATATAAGCGCTTATAAATGACATAGTTCCAATGTTCTAACACGTGTTCGAAGACATATATGATATACTAAATGTTCAAATACAATCGCAATATAAATTAGTTCTCTGAAAGTTAAGTAATCGTCTAATGTTTTATTTCTATGCCATTAAATTCCCAGCATTCCCTTTCAGAAACAGATTTGCATGCAATTAAAAAAAAAAACATTTTTTTAATCATCATTTGTGATTTCAACCTTCCTTCATTTTGAAGTGGACTTGACCGACATTCAAACACAAACTTTTAGTAGTTTCAACAGAGTGCGATGATTACTTTCTCGACCCTTAAAAATATGAATTTTCACTTTTTTGTTATTACAACGTATGGCCACACGAATACGTGGATGAGAAGTCCCCGGTGAAAGAAGCGGGTGTTCGCTTCCCTGGTAGTAATGGCGTGGTTGAGTTACTCCACTCCGATGGCACCTCCTTCGGGAGGGGTTGGGCCGTGGCCTCAGTTTCCGAGTTGTCGTGGCGGCCTTTCTTCAGTTGACCTCGGATGCTTCAGCAGGGCGGGAGTAATTCCATTTATGCTTATTACAACTTATGGGGACATCTCAATATGGGGATGAGAACCTGCCGTATAAGTAAGCAGAGTCTCGCTTCCCAGAGGAATATAATAATGGTGAGGGGCCAAGTTGCCTCCTACCAATGAAGGGTCTTTTCTCTGTCTGAGGGGTTGTCACAGGTGCTGCCCGTAATAGGGGACTATAATGTGGGGGGGGCACAGTGTCCGATTAATTGTCGTGGCGTTCATTCGTGTTTTTTCAGCATGTTTAGATTGGATGAATTAATTCCTTTGCACTTATTACAATTTATGGAGCGTCCAAACGTACATGTTTGCCATGACTGAGAGAATGTTTTAGAGAACATGAAAGAAAGAGAGGGAAATAAACAATATCATGATTATTTTAAAATTAGATAATACACTGGTGTTCATAATTTAAAGGACAACCACATTTTGTAAGAAAAAATAAGTTGTAGAAGTTTTATGCTAATAAAGGCATAAATATAAAATACAAACAAACCAAAAGCAAAAATATAATGCGAAAAATCACAATTTCATACGAAAAATCATAAATTCATAGAAAATATACCAATTTATGTGTTTTGAGGGGAAAAGCAAAATGATAAGCGTTACTTTAAAGTTTTTTAATTTTAATTTCAATATTTTAAATCCAGATTTAGTGAATTTTTTCACTGCGCAAATGATTTGCTACGTAAACGCATTCCTTACGGTAATTCTTTTGTAGTCTAATTTTTATTTTTGTGTTCGTTCTTATTTGTTTTTATATATATGCTTATCCTTATTTCATTTTTAAAAAGTTTTCATTACTATTATTATTCTTTATACTTCACATTTCAGAATTATGTTTATTTATGTTTCATTCTATATTTATAAATAGTAATTAAATTTTATAGGGGCCCATACGCAAAGAATTACAGCTAGTCTAATGTTCACTATACACTAATTAAATAATATTTAAAATTTCAGCATAGTATTAAAAAATATTCTAGTGATATATTTATGCAAAAGTTGTCGCTAATTAAATGTAAAAATTTTGAGCATAAATAAATGACATAATGACACAAAGCAGAAATGAATGCCAATGAAAATAATATCTGCTTTTAATTTTCAGTTTATTTTACAAATACATCACGAGAAACCTCTTAAAATTTTGCAGGAGTGATAACAAACAGAATGTAGAAATTGCACATCAAAATGCACGTTTCAGTGCATGCATATATCATGCATGTATAAAAATAACTGTCTTTAATTAGTGCGCCACACAATGTTTTTTATAAATATTTAACGATAACCAAAAATGAATTACATCGAGTGATCAGAAGTGCTATCACATTAAATTTCGGCAGTTGGAAAAAAGGCCGCACGAGCAGAATCTTAAGAGTAGTTATTATTATATTATAGACAGACAAATCTTAAGGATAGTTATTGTTATATTATAGACAGACAAATCTTAAGGGTAGTTATTGTTATATTATAGACAGACAAATCTTAAGGGTAGTTATTATTATATTACAGACAGACAAATCTTAAGGGTAGTTATTATTATATTACAGACAGACAAATCTTAAGGGTAGTTATTATTATATTACAGACAGACAAATCTTAAGGGTAGTTATTATTATATACTAGAAGATTTCTGCCCGTCAAAGACGGTCTTTTAGCCCGCAAACCATATCTCGGAACTAATTGCCCCAGATTTACTCACGACAGATGTAATACAAAATCTCATTCATCATCAAATTGACAGAGTGCTTAAGAAAGAAATGAAAAACAGGATTGATTAATCACTTGAAACTAACTTTCGTTCTGTTAATAACTTTAAATTAACAATTACTTTCGTTTTATCCGAATAAAAATAATGCAAAATCCACTAAAAGAAGAAAATTGCATTACCAAATCTCTAATAATAACAAAGGAGAATGTGTGTGTTGGTGCTCCACAGGGCAGACCTCTGGACGTAGAGCTACGAATTTTGGCACAAACAAACTTTGGAGGATGGTAATGTGCATCTCGAAATCCTTTTTTGAATTAATTAAAAATTAAGAAAAATTTTGGCACTTTTCTCAATAACTACCGAAAATATTAAAGCACGAAAATAATTTTTACGCCATCTGAAAGTACCGAAAATTACCTTCTTATTATATCAATTAAGTTGCTCCATAATTTTTTCTCTAATATTTATAAATTAAAAAAATTGGCATAATTTACAACAATACTTTTCATTGTTGCACCGCAATTTAAACCAAATGTTTGAACAAATATTTAATTGCGCGTTTCTCTTTCATTGTTGAAAGCTGAGGTAATATTCTCATACAATTATCCGATTTGTTCGTTCAATGATGACGCAGACAAAAGGGGAGGGGTTATTTTAAGCTCCGCCCAGCGTTACAGACATCTCTGGGCTATAATCTATAATAGAATCTATCTATTATAGATTCTGTAGTTATTATTATATTACAGGCAACTATATATTTCAATGCAAATTGTAAATAACTGGCAAGGCCGCATAAGAAACTCAAGAAGGCCGCAGGTTCCCTACCCCTGGCATAGGCATATAAGGAAAAAAATTTGAGGAGCTTTGTAATATCTACATAAAGGTATTATTCCTCCAATTTTATATGCTCGTAGCATTTTTTTAATAACCATTTTTAATTAGTGCTTGAATCCTGAAATGCAAGTCATTGACAAAAAATTTCATTCTTGGAGATTGCAGCGATATAGATAAGTTCTCCAAGTCAGCATTTTGTCTTTCCATATATCTAGGATTTTTTTAAAGCAATACTAAATTTTGCGCATCACCTACTATAGGATGAACATTTTACTCAAAAGAAGATTTGATGTGCAGGGACCATATAAAAATTTAGATTTTGTGTTTCTACAGTTAAAAGCTTCTGCAATTTTAATCGAATTCATAAAATTGTGCACCTTCCTATAAATCTGTGCAGTTTAGCATATATTTCCCGAATAAATATTTAAGAAATTAAAGCCATATCTAGGTACTTCGGAAATCGTGTATACGTAGTAGAGTAATCAAGCGGAATTATCAATTTACAATCAATGAAATCAATCAATAGCTTACATAAACTTTCAAGAAATTTAGCAAATATTTTTAGAAAATATATAAGCATTTGTAACACCCAGGTACTTCCTTCTAAATAAATTCAAAATTATTAAAGAAACTTTTTCAACAAACTACAGTATCTTACCTGCAATTGCTAATTATAAGGAAGAGAATAATGAAAATGTCACTATAATTTGAAAAGAAAATAAATTAACCAAAAAGAAAGAATTCGCAAAGAATGGAACCTCTAACAGTTTCGATAGCGCTATTTTGATCACTTCTCACAAAGAAAGCAGCGTGGAATACCTTTTCACGAGAGAAAAATGGCGTATAAATAACGCCTTAATTAAGCGACCGTCGTAAATAGCAGCATCATTAGTGTAATACAAATAACTCGGGAGTAAAAGCTATTTCTACAACCATTCATTCACTTTTCTTTTCCCTGCATGAAAACGTTTCCTTTCACCCGAACATATGCGGAAAACGAAATAGCTTCTGTTTACGGAATCCCAACAATAAAAGGCAATTTCTACGAATCTTCCCAATAAAAGAGATCTAAGAATAGCTGCCTACTATTTTCACTTAAAATATTAGCCTTCAAATGGGGACTGCTTGAGATTGGAACGACAAGGTTGGAGAATCCGCTTCTTCCGGGACTATTACACATATGAAAAAAGGATACTTCAAACGTTTTACATTCGCAATTGGAGCAAAAGTGGAGAAGAAATGCCGCGGAAGAAAAATTTACGTTCTAAATAATGCCGATGGTGAAGCGAGTCGAATTTTTGAAAAGAAACGATTTCTCATCTATATGCGATGCCAAATCAAAAAGCGGGCCAAAGCCAAAGTTTATATTTATGTAAGAGTTAAAGAAATGGGAAAGAATTCAGGCTCCTGTATTTTATTCGTTTGTCAAACACCAACCATATGGAAAACCGCTCCTTCACAGTATCAAACCAGTTTACACCAAATAAGATGTTATGCCAAACAATATGGTGCCAGCAATGAATGGAAGGGCTAGATAATGTTCCAGATCCGCTTCTTACTTAATTGAACTTAATTAACTTAAAATACTGTAATTTAATGCATAAAAATAAGTATACATAATAATTTAAACACATTAATTATTTTAATGTCCGCTTATTTACTTTAACAGTTATAATTTATACATGTTCGAAAGGTCACGTCATATTGAGATTTAGAGGAAAAAAAAAAATTTCCGCTCCTTCACAGTATGAAACCAGTTTACACCAAATAAGACGTTATGTCAAACAATATGGTGCTAGCGATGAACGGAAGGGCTAGATAACGTTCCAGATCCGCTTCTTAATTAATTACTGTAATTTAATGCATAAAAATAAGTATACATTATAATTTCAACACATTTATTTTAATGTCCGCTTATTTACTTTAACAGTTATAATTTATATAGGTTTGAAAGATTATGTTATATTGAAAGGTTTAGAGGGAAAAAAAATTCTTTTTACCAAGAAATTGTCTAACAATGTATGAAAAAATTCTAAATAGCTATAAATAACAGAGTTTTAGTGTTTGGCTAAAAAATTAATGCACTATACAAGTATTTTGTACATAACTAATGAGAAATATGAATAACTTATTCAAAAATGATAAATAAGAGAAGCTCTGATGAGACCTTTAGAGACTACTTGAAATCAAATATTTTTATTTCAAATCTAAAAAAAGACATGAATTTTGTTTAAAGGGATAAAATAAACCTTATACCGAAGATTGTTAATTATTTCTGGAATATAATTCATATGCACTGAGTAAAATGTGGCTGTAAAGAATATAATTCATCCAACATAACATCTTCATACAGGGAGCTTGCTAAAGACGCATTAAATACAAATTCAGTTTTTTTCTTGCTAAAAATGGATATGAGTAAAATTTTTAGTGTAATTTGCATGCCTTAAAAACTAAGTTCGACTAGTAAAGCCATTCACTCATCGCAATTTGCATGCAGTGTGAATGCATTACTTTTGGGTAAATTTTCATCTATAGATTATATGCGATCTTTCCAGAGTTCTTTTATCATTACTTTTGGATAAATTTTAATCTATAGATTATATGCGATCTT
>BGPR01002384.1:3881-14592 GCA_013235015.1 Araneus ventricosus | reverse complement strand
AACACGAATTTCACAGCAAATTTGCATCTCCAATCGTTCATTGATTTCTCCATGCGAATTACTGAAAGAACGGAACCATCTGAAAAACAATACTTTTGCAATGAATGGAAAATAGTTTCCTAATCAAAGCCGGCGCACGGAAGCCTAGAGCAGGAAATCACCGAGAACACGCGGAAACGCCTTGAATCGTGGTATTATTAATCTTAGTTGGAACCGTTATCTGATGAAACGTAGAGTAAACGTCTGACGACAACTTTTCCTTTACGTTGAGGTCGCAGAGGAAACAACCCCAGGGTATTCATCTTTCCTTTATTCATGAATTTTTGTGTTCTTTTTTAAATAACATTTCGAAGGTCGTCTGCACGATTAAAATGCAAAAAAAAAAAAAAAAAAAAAAAAATTCGAGTTGAATTTTTTCAGACAATGCCACTGTTTTGTTTCTATTCAAATGAAAGGCCTTATTTTGGTTGGAAGTAAGTTTTAGAATAGAATTCAATTCCACTAAAACATTTATTAAAAACTTAAGTTCGGGGCTTTATAAACTTTTTAAAATTTATGAGAATTTTTTCTTAAAATTTCAGTTCGCATATAACTGATGAAGATTATCAAAAAATAAAAACAACTGAACCTAGGATTTTTACTTCTTGGTCATGTGAAGAAAGAAAAGATGAATTCAAATTTTAATTACTTTTATGTGTGATTTTCAGATAATAAATTTGGCAAATTGACAAGAAATGAACAACCTTATCAGCGTAATTTACAGCTAAGACAAACATACGGATAAAAATAATAATTGAAGGTTATCGTTTGGGGTTTATTTATGTCTGACAAAGAAAGAAAATGAAATATTTGAAAATATTTAAATCAAACTTTTTCTTATTCTGTACGAAAGAACAACCATTATATACACTAAAATATAAATTATTTATCCTTGGGAAAGAATGATCTTTTAATTATGAGATTAGAATAATCATGCCTATTAATAAATTATAATAAATGTCCTATTCTTGTTCTACGAGGATTTTCGAAGGCCGTTTATTAATATCTTTTATTGATGGACCTCAGTCGCTAATCCGCACCAAAGGAGTAATTATTTCACCCGCTTCGTGTGTCGCGATGGCAATATATGCCATCAAATATTAAAATATTTAAATCAAACATTTATCTTGTTCTGTACGAAAGTATAACCACTATATATATATACTAAAATATAAACTATTTATCCTTTTAAAGAGATTACCTTTTAATTATGTGATTAGAATAATCGTGCAAATGTCCTATTCTTGTTCTACGTGGATTTTCGAAGGTCGTTTATAAATGTCTTTTACTGATGAACCTCGGTCGCTAATCCGCATCACGAGTAATTGTTTCACCCGCTTCGTACATCGCGATGGCAATTATCCGACCGTCTTCAGTCCATTGTTTCTGTGACATGACGTGAACACTAATAACAAAGGTGTTTACAGACAGCGAAAACAAGCAAAAGTAGAAAAGTTCAATCCGACTATCTTCCGGCTTTGGACTTTTTCCGTCAATGACATCGAACCTGGCAATTTTTGATTAGCTTCCGTGAAAAAACGTACGACTTGAGAATTCTGAAACGTGTTTTCAAAAAGAAAAATGTCCATTCAGAGAGTATCACAACACAATGAAAGAAAAAATCTCTCTTTTTTTAACCTTACTTACAAGAAGAATTCGTAAGTATTTTATTCTAAATATATGGTTTCAACATTTTTGTAAATGACAGGTTTTATAGACATGTCAGTCTTCTGAAATCTATTATTTCTCCTTTAGAAAAGGCGGTCAAACGCCTACGTCAGAAATATTTATTTCTATTACAAACTAAGTCATTCACACTGATGCATATAAAATTCTTCTAATGGAGACAGACACATAGAAAAATTTTTGATAAGAAGTGAAATAGAGAGTTAACCCCTCATCACGTTGGATGTTATTTTATCTAAACCTTTCTCATACAGTCGGTAATTATTACAAGCTTTTCAAATCATTAAAATCTTTTGCAACCAAACCTTTGTTAGTATTTTTTCATTCAGAGAATGACCGTTTAAAGTGGTTTTATCCAAATCAGCAGTCACAAGTTTCTTTAATTTTGACATCAAAAGGCTCTACATTAAGTCAATAATTAAAAACTTTTGTATTGAGATGATAGTAGCTAGACAACAATTTAACAATTTCAGATTAATAATATTCTTTTTCTTGAAGAACAAATTAAAATCACCGAGAACACGTCCATTTCGTTGGCGTCCATTTTTCAATCAATCGATTTTCATTAAATAATTTCATTAAATATCTTTAATCACTAAAATTTCTGACGGTAACGCTACAACTGTTAAAAAACTGCCTACCGGACTGCAGGCAGCAAAAAACCTTTCAATACATAAACTAAGTTCTTTCGGAGAAAGCTTTTTCAAGTAAAAGTCTTTCTTGTCGAACTACCAATATAAATCTCATCTAAAGCTTTTATAAGTTTTTTTTTTTTGTCACCACGATGAAGAATCCTAAGAATCACTAAGAATCCTAATTTAAAATTAAAGACAAAATGAAAACAACAAAAGGGCAACACTCGAAGAGGTGCCAAGGTCCTCCTGCACTCGTCATTAAGTGCTTCCACAATGGAATTATTGGATCCATTGTGCGAAAGACAATCGAACTCGACTGACGCTTAATGAAAGATTCAGTTTGCCTATAGCATCTGCGGCAGGAATCTGCTTTCGAAGCGGAAATGAATTCTGAGAAAGCAAACTCAGTTTCCGAGGGCGAGTTTTAAATTATCGCATGTTTCTGGTGTCGCGCTACTAATCTATTCCGAACGAAGGTCTTTGTGAGGAATAAAAGGTGAAGTGTGCGACTCGTTATGCCAAGGACGCCTTCCACAACAGGAAAAACCTTTCGCTGGAGTGCGCTTGGGTCGGAACGAAATCGAAGACCGGAATCTGCATTAAAACTATTAGATGCCAGAAAAATCTTAACTAGTAAACTTAACTGATATTAGCAATTAGTTATTCTGAATGTCATTTTAATAAGAAATTGATACGTTTTGGAAATAAAGGGCACCAACAACAAGGCCCGGATTAACCCCTGAAGGGACCTATAGGCAATGTAAATTTCGGGGCCCCCAGCCCAACTTCCAAAACCAGATATTTTCTATTGATTTTTATTTAATCTCTGAACACGCAAATTTTCATTAACAAATATTATGAAAAAGTACAATGACAAAGTTTTTTTTTTTTGCGAGTGATCCTAAAAAAATTGGTTTTAGTATCTCGAGTATAAAAGATTAAAATTTAAAAGGAATTTTAAATAAAATGGTTAAAAAAATTACAAAACTCTTTTAACACAATTTCTAATACAAAACTTGTCGGCACTGTTGACTTTTGACACATTGATCTGTTAACGAATTTGAAAACATGAAAAAAAATCCAAGGATAACGTTCTGAAATGTGAACGATACTTCACTTTAATTTCATTAAGTACAAGCATATACACAGCTCTCATAAATCAAATGAAAGCCCTGAAAATAAATTTAAAATAATGATAATCTCGGGGCCCCTAAAAGTTGCGAGGCCCATAGGCAGTTGCCTACATTGCCTGTTTAGTAACCCGGCCCTGCCAACAACAATTAAACGTTCAGTGAAATTTTCCTCCCTATAAAATTCCATAACCACCTTTCTTACATTTTACTTTACAAATAAATAGGTCTTTTACTTTAGCGTCCATCTCCTGTAGGAAAGGCCCATTTCTTCACCTTCGGAAATTCATCTGAAATTCTCGGTTAAAATTGTTCGGAGATGCTACAACAACTCATGTTATAAATACTGGAATTTGTCAAACCATATTTTAACGCAATATGCTGAAATGCTCAACTTTCTATAGGAGAAGCCCATCCCTTCAGTAATTGAAATTCAACTGAAATTCCCGGTTAAAATTGTTCGGAAATCTAACACAACATGTTATAAAAATTGAAATTTTTCAATCCGTATTCTAATGCAACATGTTGAAAAACTCCACAACCGATTTCGGAAAGTGCAGTGAGCATTATTAGGATATATTATGACAACTAATTTTATAATAATTCAGAATCAGACGTGCAAAACATTCCAGACGATTGAATGGAAGCGCATTTTTGAATAAAACTGGTGCATAAGGAAACATTTTGAATACTGGAGATAAACTTTCTCACGGCTTCAACTAATTCCACTATCCATTAGGAGAGGTGTCGAGCTGTTTCAAATCGAGCACGAGTACTCACTGCGTTGTTGTCAAAATCAAATGCAGGATATTCGCGCAGGAGGGTCAGTTTCCACGATGCCATTTAATGGGAATTTCCTGGATGGAATTAAAATTTGCTCTTTTACATGAACGAGGCATTTGGAAGGCTTTTTTGAGTAAAGGTGAATTGGCAAATAAATTCGACTGAAATTCATGGTTAATATTTCTCGAATATCGTAGAAGGAACGTAAGGAAATCAGATAAAGTTTGGCAGGATTTAATGGGTTCTCTTGAGCAACGATAAAAAACGCATTGCTAAGAAATCAGGAATCTTCTTCCCTCGATTTTTTCGTCTACTTCCACAGAAAGACACATCATCAACATATAAACATGCCATAAAAAATATATGATAATAATGATAATCAAATAATAATGATCAAAATATAATATGATAATAATGATCGAAAGTGACTATGCTTAAAGAAAATGTAACAGAATGTTTAAGAGAAATATCAATAAATACCTTATAAAAGCGCCCAGAATTAACTTTCCCACATGCGGATTGTCCCCGATGTTTTTTCATCTTGTAATTTTGAAATTTTCTAGTGACAACTTCGGAGGCATCCATCTAATGGAAACGATTTTTTGCGTCATCTTACAATTCAAAAACAATTATTTATTCAATGATGCCAGTTTTATAAGCGAACTATTTTTTCCACGATATTTTTTAAAATTCATTTTTAGTAATACCTAATATTTTAGTTAATATTAAAGGACAATAATGTATAAAATATTTTCATTCGACGTGAATGGCAACGCTTATACTTTCTAAATGTAGCGTTGTTTTGTTCGAAGGAAATCGAATAGGGAAAAAAGTACTTCTTCTCGTCGACGAATTTTGACCAAAATTGATTACAGATCCGCAATACTAAAGTAAAAATCACATCCCAAATTTCACCCATCTAGATTGTTGCGCTTTTGAGTTACAGAGCTCACTAACACACAGACGGGGAAGCATAATTCCCAAAATGTTTTTTTCAGATTCAGGAAAGTCTACTACGGGAAGATTTACAGAAATATCGAAGTTCAATTTTTGTGACAATTACAATGGTTTCTCCCAGTTTACTTCGTTTACAAGAAAAAAAAAGAAAGGACATCAGGGATTAGCCTGATAAAACAAATATGCTGTTCTGGTGGACACTGATATCATTATTCGTACTGAAATGCATAGATCATATAAAGCGAAAGAGAGTTTTAAAATTTTAATTAACTGAATTTTGAGAGAGAAGAAGAGATGAATAAATAATTAAATATATATATAAACCAAAGAAGCTTGTTGAAATACCAAGAAATAAAGCTGTAAGAGCTTATTTCTTGGCTGTAAATCAACACGCTGGATTTAACACAGCGAATAATTCAAAATTATAGAACACGGTTTCACTATTTTTTAAAAACAGTCATGAGAGAACATCTATTCAGTCGTTTTGGTAAAACAATAGTTTTACTAAAGGAGAACATTACATATTTTACAAAAGTGAGTATTACTATTCACATAAATAAATAAATTTCTATAACAGAGCAAAATATCCAAGAACAAAAGATAATTATGTTCTTAAAGATTACTACTTTAAAAGTAGTGGGAATTTCCCAAACAGGAACTCGAGAGGCATTTTCGACACTGCAGAAAAAAGGGAAATCTACCGACTACCAGAAACTTAACTTGTTTGAAAGTAAATTTACTTAATGTAAGTGTCAGGTTATTGCTATAAATAATTGTTATACATAATGTTTATTAGTATAATATATTTTGTAATGCGTGATGATATACAAATTTTAACGGGCATCCTTGATGTGCTATAAAAATGGTTCTTCGCATATCAGTAGAAACTCGATAATTTTATAAGCGGTTAATGAAATTGAAAAACTGCATATAAATGCTGTTCTAGAACTTCAATTGTTCCTTTCTAATGCATTCTATTTCTAAATATATTCACTAGAATATATTCAGAACCATTCTGGCCTTAAAAAGTACACCATTGTTCTCATCCGATCGTCGCTCTAAAGTCTCTTTAAGACAAAAAATTTAAAAAAAAAAAAGCTTAAACATAATCATATATTAAAAAGATTTCCTACTAAAATCAAAAATCACTATATAAGACTTCGCTTTGATCCTCAAAATTTTAAGCGTAGCTTTCAAAGAAACCAAGTAAAGGAAAACGGTATACTAGATAAACAATAACAACTCCATCTGCGTTGAATTCTTATCAAAGTTCTTTCTTTAGCGTCTGACTTTAACAATAAAGAAATATCAAAATTTAAAGTAGAGAGCATCTGCTAGTACAGCACAAATTGTTGAGGATGGCTATTAGTTCATTCATTATGAAGCAATATAAATTTGGGAATATATTTCAGAGAATATTATTTCCTCAAAGACAAATTAGATGACTGTACAAAAACAAGAAACGTGTAATCAAAAAGAAGAGTACGGAAACAATTAGCAGTTATTCTATCGAATAGAAACCTCACTATTAATAAAAATTACCTAAATCAAAGGCGAGAAAGGAAATATGTATTTTGCTGAAAGTATAGTGAAAGACGAAAAAGGAAGAAAAATAAGTTATTTTTTTATCTATCTTCATCCTAAATTCAAAACACAAATCAAAAATGCGCGTACATTACAACAGATTTCGCTAGGAACGAAACGTCAACAAAGAATGAAAAATAATATAATGCGTTTAGTATAAATTCGTTTCGAGGAATGTTTCGATTTTGCTGCAAAATGCAGAAGTCTATATCGAAAGTTTCTTCTTTTCTTGGAGAAACAATATTCGCGCAAATAACTTAAAGAAAGTAATATTTCTGAAAGAAACGATCAGCTAACAAAACTAACATGATCATGAAAAAAGACACTCTTGTTTTAAAATACTACCTACTTATTTGAAAGTTGCTTTAGTTTGTTTTAAATCATTCACAAAGAGATTGCATCACACACAGCACAAGTTACGAAATGATAACACTAGTTAGATCATCATACAAATAATGCATTCACATTCATCAAATAAATCCGAGATTTAACCCTATAAAAGATTGAATTTCAACTAATAATAATTCATTGCTGTCATTTCCAAACGAAAAAAATTAATAAATAAAAACAGAACTTAAAAAATTTCCAAAAAACAGCTGACAAGCATCTTTACATCAGTAAAATAAAATGCACACGGTTTTAATATGAACAAAATGGAAAAGAGAGGGAGATGTTCAGAACATAGAAGAGTTCTTTAATTAAAAGTAACAAAAAAGCAAAAACGCTGTTTTGAAATTTGCAAATAACAACAGAGAATGAAAGAGGCCGCTATTATCCCATGATGTCATCAAACCACATGGTTAAGCTCTTTTAAATCGAGGATGAAGCCAAAAACTTTAAACATTCCAAATATTGAGACGGAAGATCAACTTCGAATAGAGAATATTGAATGTTCAATAATATGAAACAATAAGTTTTTATCTCTTGGTGTTACTGAATGAGCAGGCACTAGAATTCGATCCTTTTAAAATTCCGCAGTTGAAACTCTCCTTTTAGCTGTCTCCAGAAGTAAACAAGAGGGAATGACAACTGACTGACCTTGTCTTAGAAACCGGGTGGCCTTTCACACCAGTCAGCAATGCCCCACAATAGATATTAGGTCACTCAATCAAATGAACACAGATATTTCGACTTACTTCTCATTGTAGCTCTTCCATCGTAGTTTTTCCACGACTAAACAAGAGAGGACGAGCCTTTGATCTCCGCTCTTTTCCGACAAGGCATTTTGATTTGGAAACATTTGACTCCACCACCCAACCTCATCGACGTCATCCGGTTAACGTGAAATGTTTGCCGCTCCTCGCGCCATCTACCAGCGAGTTTAGGAAATAAAACAAATGCTCACTCGAACTACAGGGCTTCGTGCCCTTCGGAAGCATAGCGTAAACAAAACAATGATTGATAACAAAATGAACAGTATGGAAGATTAAGATTAATTTTTCATATTTTAAGAGTACAATGGACCTTCGACACAATATTTCTCAATTTATGAGCTACTGCTCTGAAATTTTCAAAACAATTTTATTACATTAGTCTCAGGGTTTTTGTGAAGCCGGAACGCCATTTCGGACACTGCCTTTTTTTCTACGAGAAATGAGTTCGAAAAAGTGCCAAAAACAGCATGTTCTTTTTCTAATCAAGGATTGGACAAAGGATAGGAATAAAGAATAGGAAAAAGGATAGGATAAAGATAGGATTGCTTTTTTGTTACTTTTAGTTAAAGAACTCTTCTATGTTCTGAATATCTCCCTCTCTTTTCCATTTTGTTCATAATAAAGAATAGGATATAGGAATAAATAGGATTGGTATTTCAAATGACTAAAAATAATAAGCCACTGGCAAGCAGTAGTGGGAAGGGGTTAAAAACATTAAGATTACAAACATTTAAAAGTACAGTCGGACCTCTATTTAACGAACCTCTATTTTGCGAATTTCTCTATTTTACGAACTTTTTCTTGGAACCAAGAACATTTTGCGAATTTCTTCGTAAAATAACCTCCAAATAGCGAAGTGCATTCTCTATTTAACGAACTTTTTCTTGTGATCCAATATATTTTTTTCTCCCTATTTCTCAAAATATTTCTAAGCATTTCAAACTTATTCTTTCTTTTAACACATTTTATGGTGATCAATGACCTTGAAGCTGGAAAATGTCAAAGCGAAAGTGTTTGAGCATCAAAGAAAAAAAATTTAATTCTTCATGAGGTGGATAAAGGCGTGAAAAAAAAGGATATTGCCTTAAAATTTGATATTCCTGCAAACAGCTTATCAACCATGATAAAAAAAATCGTGATACAAAACTATGATTCACCGAATTCTTGTTCAAAACGTTTAAAAGCATGTATCTATGAAGATGTGGATGAGGCAGTTTTGAATTGGACAGTGTGAAAAATAAAAACAATACAGCAATGAATTGCCATGAAGACGAAGATGATGAAGATGGAAATGATCATGATGCAGAAATCAACAAACCTTCGTACGATGAAATGCTAAAATTCATTAATTTTAATATAAAATTATTTTTCAAAATTGAAAATACAGTGTATTCCCGGACAATGTTTTGTTTTATTCTTGTTTTCCTTGCGGATTTCTTTTTGATGGGTAAAATATATCAAACAAATAGATGTGAATTTACAAAAAAAGGTGTGATTAATTACTTTTTTTTAATAATATTTAGTGTTTATGAATTTAAAATTTGTTTTGTGTAGTTTAAGGCATTTTCAAAGGTGAATCTCTATTTAACGAATTTTCCATATAACGAACTTTTTTTCGGGATTTAGCGACTTCGTTAAATAGAGGTCCGACTGTATTTTATGTTTTGATTTTGAAAATTCACGATATTTTCTATATTGTTTTTTGATATTCACATAAATTTAAACGAATTATTTTTTAAAATTTTCATTATATTCATGTTTTGAATTGCACTTCGCATTATGGTAATGTTTGATAAAAAATAAGATATAAAAATAACTGCAAACTATGCATTGTTTAATTGTTGACATTTTATTATTTGATTATTATTATTTGAAATATTTAACCATATATAAATATATATATTTACATTTGGTTGATATTAATATATATATACATAAAAGAATAAATCAAATCAGTAGTAAAAGCTACATAAAAAACAAAAACAAAAAACAATCAAAAGCAATAAAACGTAAAAAAGCAATGCAATAAACTGATCGAAACAAAATACCGAGAGTTTTAATAGGGATAAAAATGATATAAGAATAAACAAAAGGGGTACGGCTGTTGTACTTCGTTCCAGTTACGTATTGCTATATTTAGGGGGCATGAGGACAGAATGGAGGGAGGAACTAAAGGATAATTTCAATATATATATATATATATAAAAGGTATTCGTAGTTGTAGTCAGTAAAATGCCGAGTTATATTCTAATTTTCCTTATTATGGAGAGGTGACAGGTGTACGTATATTTTGGTTTAAAATGTCAAGTAAAAAAGCAGAAGAAAATCCACTCATTTCCTTAGGTAGGATTTAACATATCACGTGATCAAAGTGAAGGGAATAATCGCTATTTTTAGTAAATTCGTAAGTGTTTTAGGAAAAGCATGGCATAAGTCGATGATTCGCGACTTGTGTAGGCGCGTGGAATATAGAATATTCTTTAGTAATAAATATGCAAAACGCGAGATTTAATATACCGCCAAGCACGGAAATAAAACGAAACTGGAGTTTAAGTAAAGGATTTGAATACATTAATATAGTACTAAGATTTTAAAGTATATTATTAGAATTAAGTAAAATGAAATAAGATTATTACATACATCAAATGGAGAGTGAAAAGGATGGAGATATTTCAGGTAAAAGAACGGCAGGTAAGGTGGAAATCCACGTACCCTCACCATTTAAATCTTTTGCCTACCATTG
>BGPR01002383.1:147653-172294 GCA_013235015.1 Araneus ventricosus | reverse complement strand
CCCCCCCCCCCCCAAAAAAAAAGATATCAAGAAGATGAATAATACGAGAGGGTGCAGCCAGTGGAGCGGTCCATCCCTTCCAATCCATAGGTAATTTTTTGTTCAGGAAACAACGAACTTCAGAACCTCAATGAGAGGTGCTTTATGGCCTTGAAATTTAGAAGTTTGCGCCCATAACAACGTCTAAATTACCCTGGAACAGAAATGGACGATTTGGTTTCATGGAACAACAGAACTTACAGCTTCTTCCCTCATCAACGCCATTTCGTTTAAAATTAACCTTCGATTCACTGCTTATATTTATGGACTAGTCTAGCTATCTATTCCATGACAAAAGTCAAGAAAATTTATGAATATGGCTATGGGATGATAAAAAATTGATATTACAATTTTCAGCGATTGTTTCAATCTACCCTTTTGTAACCAGGGAATTATTCAAATGACTTAAATGTTTTGAAATTCAAAGGTGGTATTGTCAATTTCTAATACATTTGAATCAAACGATGGTATTCACATATGCACATCTTCGTCCATGAAGCAGTAGGCCGAAAACGCAACACAAATACCTATTTTTAAAATTTAAGGAATTCCTATTTTTAAAGAAGTTCATTTAAAGAATGCATTTTCTTTTCCGTATTCAGGGGGTGGCGTTTCGTTGTCTTTCTTGACAACGGGAAAAGCTGGCTTGGTTGGATTTATGAGATCGTTCAGTACAACCGTGGAATAATCAGGTGGCTTCTCTGCGACTGCGTGGTGAGGTTCTATTCTGCCATGGGAAATACTTGAATTGGTGGAATCATTGTCAGAGATGGTCACCCTTGTAGTATCAGCTGCGCCGCGATTGCTATCTACTTCATTGAATAATTCTCTCCTTGTTGGTTTATCCCTGTTGGTGAAGTAGAGTAATAAAACAATAAATAGTAATAAAAGAAAGCAGGTGATGATGAAACGGGACAAGAAGACTTCATATGGACTGTTTCCTCCGTAAACTACAGGATCACGCGTAGTTATGGCCCAGTCCTCCAGTCCGTTTTGTAGTGCAGAATCGAAAAAAAATGAGGCGGATGATGTCTTCATCGTCGTTGTAGATGCGTTTGATTTCATCATCTATCAGTCCCTGGGCTAAAAAGAAAAGAAAAATTATATGAATTTCAATTCTAGAATCACACACCAATTTAAAATTATTGACGAGACATCGTTAATTTACATTGGTCGCTTATAGTTATACACAAAGTGTGCAACTTGTTAGCTCTACAATGCGTGACATTTTGTTTTTTCGTAAGAAAAGCAGGGCCGGATTATTAAATTGGGAAAGTAGGCCCATGGGATCCGCAACTTTAGAGGGCTTAGTGGACTCAAGATTCTTTTTTTCTGTATCTTTTCAGAATTGCCTAATTTTGTTCTTTCATATGATTTACAAGGGGCGTGCACTTGAACATATTCAAATTAAAATAAACTTTTGTTTAAATTTCAAAACACTATACTCAGGATTTGTCTTTCGTGTTTTCAAAGTGAACTGCAGATCAGTGTGGTCTTCTTTTCTTTTCCTTCAAATGGATCTCAACAGCCCTATCAAACTTTGTATTTGAGTATTTAGAATACGTTAAAAAACGTTTTGTAATTTTTAAAAAAATTTATTAAAAATTGCTTTTAAGTTTCTTTTCCATACGCAAAATTCTGAAGTCACCTCTCTTGAAGATTATCCGGAATTAAATATCATGTTATCTTGGTTTGTCGTTATATATGTTACACAAAAACTGCTTATAATCAATAAAAAAAAATCGGGTTTGGAAGACAAAGAAGGCCCTGAAATATGCTTTGCCTAAGGGCCCCTACAGAATTTAATTTAATGAAGAAGAGGTATTCAGTTTTGCGAATTCTCGCAATTAAAGGAGACGTGTAGCAGTACAAAATACAATAAGTACATCAATACATAGACAATAATACACAATGAGCAATTTTAACTTGATAATATTTATACGTTTCATTAACAGTGAATTACGTCATGCACGATATAAAAATCGTTCAAAATGCTACACTCAAACCAGGGCCGTTTGACCTAGAGCTACCAAACTTGGCAGGTGTTTAGTTTTTGAATAGTGGTTTCTCATTAAAAAAGTGTTTTTATCAAAATTTTAATTCAAAAGTAATCGAAATTTCAAAACATTTGTTCATTAACTTCGGAACATATAATATTAGCTTTACGGTGACGCCAATTTTATTTCCATACAGTTTCTTACTCTAATTTTAAAATTTAAAAAAATATCTTTAACTATATTTTACAATACTTATCGTTGTTTTATTATTGCATTTATACACACGCTCGTTGAGACGATATTAAATACATATTTTGAGCACACGTTTACGTTGCTATATAATTAAGGTCAAATTTTTCAAAATAATATAGTGAAATCTGTCTATAACGATATTGTAGGGACCTAGAAAATTTATTGTTTTAGACATTTGAGCATTTGCGCATCCAGTGTATATGTCCGTGTGTATGTATTTAATATGCAAGCAGATGTTATTGCGCTTATTGATTCATCTTTTAAATAATCGCTCAATATAATATTGTATGTTATAAGCATATAAAATATACAATTTTATATACTGATTGTAATTTTATTTTAAAACTTTTTAAGTAATTGAAAAGGAAAATTCTAGTAGAGATCTTCATAAGCATCGTCATTTACAGCACCTAAATAGTTTTCTTTTAAAATCCACTTTATATTTTTCCACGGTATCTTCAATGTCTGATTTTGTTCCAAAAAAATGTAATCATGGTCGACTGAAAAATGCTATATTTTTAGCAACATGAGCTTACTTTAGTTTTTACGAAATTATTTGTTACTTTTCTTCAAATTAAAATG
This sequence comes from Araneus ventricosus, assembly GCA_013235015.1. Taxonomy (NCBI): domain Eukaryota; kingdom Metazoa; phylum Arthropoda; class Arachnida; order Araneae; family Araneidae; genus Araneus; species Araneus ventricosus. The sequence goes on along the minus strand of BGPR01002383.1, from coordinate 169,424 downwards.
CTTTACGCCGCGCCATCCTATATCATAAGTGTTAACAGATCAAAAACGAATTTCAAGGAACAAGTGGTCAATCCGAAGTGTTAAATGCAAATGAACAGGTTAGTTCCCATCAATAGTCAGAAGCAACAAACATCTAAGCACATTTCAATCGCTAGCCTACCCGAACCCCTTGCTAAAACAGGTTCCGGTTTCTAACCCCCTTGTTCTCGATTTCCTTATTGTCTCACATTCTTGACCGTAAGGTGTCATTTACCAAGGGAAAAAATGAGATTGTTCTGCACCAGCTTCCTAAAGATGCAAAATTATCATTATAGATAGGTGAGTCTAAAAATTGAAAATCGTTGTAGGTAGGTTGAAAATAGATTGAGTAAATAAGATATAAATACTAATAAAGAGAAATTTTAATTGTGGAAGAGCAGACATCGATAAGAAGTAAGAATCCGGTGGATGACTTCATCAGAGGCCATTCATCCATGCAGATTCAAAATTAGAATAGGTTTTCTGCAGAGAAAAAAGACTTTAAGGTCTGAATTCAATATTAATTTCCTCTGAGGCCTGAATCTACTCCGGAATATTTGGAAAGAAAAACATTTATCCACACAGAAGAAATTAAAAACAGTCTTTTAAACAAAGTATGAAAAGAAGGGCTTAAAATTTACCTCTTATAAAAGCTGTGGAGTAGAACAAAAGGAAGGACACGGTTACAATGTAAACATAGTAGAAAGTTGCGCGCACCTGTCGCCATCTAGTGAGAAATACACTAACTAAACACTTGATAATTTTTGTGTAGATTTTTCAGAAAAATTTTTTAAGGATTTTATTTTGATTTTAATATTTTATTTTATCGTTTTTATGAATTTTTATAATTTTTTTATTTTATATTTTTAATTTTATTATTTTTAAAAATTCAACGAAGTTTGCAGGTGAGCTCTAAAAAATGTTAGAAAGTGTGGTATGAGTACCAAAGCCAAGTTGAGTAAATAAGAATTCCTCCAAGACCAAAGAAAATATCATTACAGGCAGATTTATCTTTATAGAGAGTATCGTTATACACAGGTTTAACTGTATAAAGACAGACGAATCAAGTCAACAACGTTATCATGCTACAATGTTCCTTAGTAGAGGTTCGAACCTCTTTAAGTTTCTGCTATAGAGGCTTAGAAGGCAATCAACTCAGACGCGCATCAAAATTAACATTATTTCGTCCCACACTCCTCTAAGCACATATCACACGGACAGCTACTGTGCTCTATTCTCGTGAGCACCAGCACAATGCCACTCAGCAAAAAAGTTGACATATTGAGACAACCCATCAGACAGGATTTCGGTCATCGTTGCACCATTCTTGACGAACTACGTCACCGTCACACCCGATTGATTTGAATTTCCACTGCTCACGATTTTCCGTCCCCATCGTGTGCATTTTCAAGCAGATTGAATACAGTCCACAATTTCCGTCATCTTGTCTGACCGGTCACGAGCTACAAACTTTTTGCTGAGTAGCATTTTGCCCGTGCTCACGATAAAAGAGTACGATAGCTCTCCGTGTGACGTGCGCTTTATTAAAGATAAAGAAAGTTACTGAAGTCATAGACGAATGGTACGCTTTGTGTTCGGTTGGTATAAACGCGTCATTCGCCAAGATTTTGAACTGGTACTTATAAAGTGTGTTTCTGGAACAAGTGGTACCCGGTCTGTTCCGCTAAGCCTATATCGTGTCATTCCTAGCACCGTATTTTCCCAAAAATAGGTCCTAATCAAAAGATGAGCCGTGACATAATTTTTCAGTATGATCGCAATACAAGCCCATCCCCAAAATAAGCCTAGTCCAGAACGTCAAGCAAGCGGACTCCATACTTATCGTCGAATGACCGATATCAAAAGTGTAGTTAGATTCAATAAGCCTACATATTTGATAAATAACGAACATGGCTGTAATTAATTAGAATCTTCAGTATTCAATACATCGTGTGTTGCCACGGACGATTAGCACTTTGTTGAATAATAAATTCAGAGGAACTAATGTTTTGATTCTTTATATTGATTTTATTTTATCAAAGTGGTTGTTCGTAGGACAGATATTCAAGTATTTTCCCCTGAAATGTCTTTATGACGATGTTCCAGGTTAGGTTAGTTTGTTTAGATTAACGGCTCGTTTGGAAGTTACATGAGAGCCAGTTTGGAATGAACCTTGAATTTTGAATCATGGTCAGATAATGAGGATGGCATTTGAGTCAGCACTACCTGTCTACACCACAACACCAGGAGAATGGTTGAGCTCGCGGATTTAACAAATATCTGACCCACGTACTAGGTAGATCTATGGAGGAATCGGGCCTCAACCGTGTGACCCTCCGGTCCCGAAACCGAGACTGTCACGAGGCCCGACGATGTTCGCAAGAAGACTTTGTCTTCTCGTCATCGTCGGGCACATTTATTCAAACACAGACATATTTGTGATTAAATAAATAACAAACACAGATATGTCTGTGTTTGAATAAATGTAAATTTGTCTGCAAGAATATATAGAGAACAAATATAATTCTTTGACATGAATAAATGTAAATTTTGCATGAAAAAATTAAGCATCCCTTGAAAATATGCCCTAATGCGTCTTTTGGTTCAGAAATTGATATGAGACAGGGTCTTATTTTCAGGAAGATAGCATACGGATATGTACTATAAATCCTCTCAGCTTCGCTCAGCTGTTTATTTATTTTATTCATTTATTTGTCCACGCCGGCACAGCATTCCCAGAGGGTGTAAGGCACTGACCCGGACGACGGGGTGTAAAAAATAACAACAAAACAGAAAGAAAAACATTACATCAAATTACAGAACATCGCAACTAAACTTAGGCACACTGCATGCAAAAAGCAACAGCAGAAGCACAGTTTCTGATCAATTAGAAACAGAAGACAAAGGAAGTGACAGGAAAATTCTTAAAACAACATCAAATAGTGAAACAGGCAACAAAAGTCAATAAAAATTTAAACAAGCTCATTACAGCAAGTGTGACAATTCAATAGAACGTATTTAAAATTTTATATTCAAAGAAGAAATAAAACACATTCACACAAATGATAAAGAAACATTAATATATTTTTTGACATGATTTTATCAGGCAGAAAGCTCACTGCAAATGAACAGGAAATCCAGTTTCACAAGTTTCAGTTTCTTTTTCACAAGTTTCTTCAGTTTCACAAGTCCAAATTTATGCTTACTAATTTTTTTGCTCTTAAATACATTGGGGTCATTCATACTCGCCTGATGAACGTAAAATGACCCGTGCCAATTCAAATTTCGAAAATACTGTGAACCGTACAAATGCCTACTCGCAATGGAAAGAAATTTTTTTATTGACCGAAATACTTGTTTTTTATTTTTTATATTCTTTTGATAATATAATTCAAAAATAATTCTGACTGAAATTTTCAAATTAGAATTCAAACAAAGCTAAATTAATTGAAATCGATTTCGTATCCGTATTAAATGACTGCCAGTACAGAAATTCCAATTCAATTAATATAAATAAAATTGATTTCTGACTAAATGGCTAAGAGTTTCTAAAAAAAATTATAGAAGTTTCAAAAATGGCCTATGGTCAGTTGTGGTTTAATTCAGCTAATATCCAAATCCTCACTCACTCACCAAATCCAAATCCTAACTCACTCACCAAATCCAAATCCTCACCCTCAATACACTGCCTCGATGTAAGTATTATTTCTGAAAGCTTTCCTCAGTCTTAGATTTAAAATTAAAATCTTTGTCTTCATATAGCTGAAGTAGATATTTCACAGTGGCGTTACTACTTGGGGCAAATGAGAAGTATAGATTCACCCGATCGCCAGTCTTAAAGGTCGTCAAGTACACAAAACATGAGCGCCAAGCGCCATTGTGTCACTTTTTAAGATCAAATATAATGAGGAGAGGAAAAAATAATATTACATCCTGGGCGCCATTTACATTTGCTATAAACTGATGCCGACAGTGATGAAAAAAATCATGTTATGCCCCTGGTGCCACTTCAGTGGCGTAGAGCCCGGGGGGTAAGGAGGTATAGATCCCCCGGGCGTCATTTTAGTGGCGCCATGGAGATAAAACATTAGTGCGTTTATACCATTTTTCAAGCAAAATATGATGAGGGGCCGTAAAAAAATATCTAATATCCTTGGCGGCATTTAATCTTTTAAGCCACTGATGACGACAGGGATAAACAGAAAAATCATTATTTTTCTGGCCATGAGTACAAAACGTGAATGCGTTTATGTCACTTTTTAAAGTCAAATAAGAAGAGGGGGCGAAAATATAGCATTCCCCGGGCGCCGTTTACACATGCTAAGTCACCAATGAGGAGCGAATAAATTATATTTTGACCCGGGCGCCACTTACTCTCGATACGCCACTGAGCCACTTATCCTCTGGTATTTCATGCAATAGCAAAAATATAGGCACAACTGTTTTTCCTTTTTAAAACGTTAATCGCCGTATGAATCAAATATGATTCAAAAACCTATTAGCACAAAATATTGTACGATATTTCCACGATGTTGCTACGATATTCTGAATGCCGCACACAATCGTAAAGATGTATGAACAGGGTCGGCTCGTGCATAGGGAACTGCGGTACTGAAGCACCCTGAACTTTTTCCATTAAGTAAATTTATTTTATTTCGTATTTAATATTTCAGACTATCGACAATCTAGCGCAACTTGACATTAAAAGATTTCTATCTTCAAATAAGCGTCTAGGATAAACTGATTCAGAAAACTTACTTCCCTATCTTAATTTTTCACTACCCGCAGATGATGCGCAAAGGAGAAAGTAACTTAAAGTAAAGGAGAACTGAGGATCGTTCCAGCACCGAATTCCGCCTGTGCGCATGCGTAGTTACAGAGCGTAGGCTTTCCATTCCTGTCCCTATTACATTCTTAGTTAAAGGGGAACTGCCGAGTTCGGCAGTACCAGTTGAGATAGAAACAGAGTTTCAAACATATTACCACAGAGGAAAATTTTTTGACTATCTAAGATTTTGAAAAAAAGTAAGAAAATGAAGGCAAATTGATGATAAACAACAATTAATTGAAAAGGTTTTTATAGTAATTAAATTTGAATGAATCTTCTTGCAATCCAATGGATTTTTTCGATAATTTTTACTTATAAATGGTGATGAAATACATAGGAGAAATTTTCCGCGATGTAAGTGTTTTCAAAATTTCAGTTTAACAAATTTCGAGTTAAATTTTTTTATTAAAATTCATTTTGTTAAAATAATTATCTGTTAGAAGAGAAAAAATAATATAAGTTCATTCTTTAAATTTAAAACTATTCAAACTTAATGAAAAATGACGCAAAATGTAAGGGCAGCAGCAGAGCTTGAGCTGTGAAGAATTAAATATTACAGTATCTCAACATTACATAACACGAGCCGCCACTGTGTATGAATATTACGGATCATCTTGTACTGATAGGGAAGTATTATATAATTAGATGAATGACCCCTTCTCTACTGTTGTTAAGAGAAGCAGAGAAGGGATAATCTATCTAGACAGATGGTTCGAATGTCAGGCGTGAGTCAATGCAGCGAACGTGATAAATAGCTGTTATAAATCACGCACCTATTTCCGTCCTTCGAAGAAAAAAAATAAAAATCTAATCTTTCTTTCCCATTTTCTTATAGTTAGCAATTCTTCGTTTATGAATTCGGATAGAGAAAGAAAGGACTAATAATAGAAATAGTGATTCCTCGTATATTTCTACAAATCATTTGATGAGCAGAAACGCTACTTTCGTTCGGACAAAGAGATATTATGGCAGAGATTTGAAGCAACAAAGTCTGTTATCCCCTATTCTGGCATATTGGAGAGAAAAACCTTGTTCCATTAGGAACCACTTCGTTTTACGATTGACTGTGGACGACTTAAAAAGGGTAAAATTAAATATATGTTAAAAACAGTAGAATAAGTAATAAAAATGGTTCTAAAAGTTATGAAGTTAAATAAAATCAAAAATGAATATAAGGCTAAATAAAAATCCCTAAGGCCAAGCACTTTGAAAAAAGGACCCATTTCCAAAATTTGTCCTTAGAAAGACAAATATGGCAACAAGGGCATTAGAATAATCGATTCGCCATTAAGAATACGATACTGCGCATGTGGTAACACGCAAGGCTTCTCAGAGAGAGCCGTGCGACGATCAGTAGCAGGGAATTTGATATTTGACAGTACAAAACGTAAACAAGCTAGCGATCATCCAAAAGTTTTAGTAAGTTCCACGTTTTTATAATTATGAACAATTTATACCATATTTATTAAATCAGTTTTATCTTATTATATCATCAGAAACCACAGGCATAAAATAAATGAATAATCATCAAATTATTTTGCAGTGAGAAACACTGACAAGTTTGAAAACTTATTTATCAATAGATACTTTTAAGATATTTAACTTTTATAATAATGCTCAAATTACAGATTAATGGCATTTATTCAAGCCAAGAGAAAAATCATCTTACTTGTTTCAGTTGTTGCTGAGAACACGGAATCGAAACACAGAAAGTTGATCAGAAGGCACTTCGTAATCTTCTGAAAATTTGCAACGCAAAACAGTTTTTGAGTAAACGTGTTAATTCACGCCCAGTAGATTCATGCAAGAGACTGTGGATTCAGGAACCGAAAGGATCCATTATTAATATCTGCATTAGATGTATCCCACACACGCAACAACAAAACACGCAGAGACTTAGAGACAGATGGGCAAGGGGGTATAAATGCCCCAGCAACAGTGCTTTTACCATAGTTCACATGCGTGACTCATCCTTTACGAAACATGTAGCGATTGCGTCATACTGATGAATGGTCATTTAACACATCTTTTTCAACGCATCACAGAATTTTTCGTTAATTCTTTTCATTATAATCTGTTTTAACAGTCTATCATTCTTTATTTATTCTTATTGCTACTAGTTTTGTGAAGTATATAAAGTGAAAGTACTTTTATATAATATCTTGTCATTTGTAGTGATAAAATGATACAAGGCTAACAATTTTAAATGATTTATTTGCCTTTAAACAAAACTTGCTTTAAAGTTTGGATGAAGATCTGCACTATCATTTATTTACAGTACATTGAATTAAACAAAATTAGTGGATGATCAAACTACACTAAGGGCATTTATAAATTCAGGTCAAATTTAATATAAAATGAGAATCAGGATAACAAAAAGCCCAACTAGTATTGAACGGTCTTCTTTGAGTTAAAATCCAATTTCATAAAATATACATTTCTGAATTTTAAACATTTTAATTCAATATATTATGATACAAAATTAACATTAACAGTTATCTTTCTTTATTTATTCTTATTGCTAGAATTTTTATGAAGTATATTATTTTCTATGATATTTAAGATAAGAGTTAATTAGTTAACAAAAATTTTCTGTATACTTGTTGGTATTGTGTTTGCCTTATTTATTTTTATATTTAAGTTGGCTATTTATTATTGCTTATAGTGATTAGATTTTATTATTGCATATATTCTATATGGTATTCAAGAGAATTGGCCAATTTTTAGTTTCATTTGAGATTTGTGTGAGCTAGTAAAATTCCATTTGTTGAATTTTGCTTGTATTTGTTATTTCATTTACTTTAATAGCACCACTTCGAAAAGTTTACTACACGTAATCATTATTTAATAGCATATTGAAATTTTAAGTTTTTGATTTATTGGTGAAATTTGATAAAATTTTGATAATATTTCAGTGTACAGATTAAAAAAAGAATTTTGTTCTTGATGGTCCTTTATAACAAAATATACATATATTACATAAAATATAATATTATTTTGCGGTAGAAAATTCCTAATATGTTAGTTCTAATGTATTTAACATTTTTAATCAAATTAATATTAATGATCCAATTACCGCGCTAGAATATAAATAAATTGAATCTTTCCTTTTATATTTTAACATTTTTAGATCTTTTTATTACAGTAGAACCCCGGGAATCCGAACTAATTGGGGCTGACCTCTGTTTGAATTCCAGGGAATTCGGATTATCCGGGAAATTTGGCAAATACTCTTAATATACCAAATGCAGTAGAGTATTGACTCTGGGTGCCCTGTGAAGGCGTATGGTACGATTTTCAAGGTACAGTGGAAAACAAGTTGAGGGAACAAAGAATATAACTGATTTAGTTTCTACTAATCAAGGTAATGTATTCATTCTGATGTAGCAAATCAAATGTTTCTTTTAAAATAGGAATAAACATTAGCTTTGTTTCTTTTTCGTAATTCTTATTTTTCTTCATTTTTCAATAAAATGCTTCAGAAAAGATGAAAAAAAAAAGATATTCGGATTTTCCGAAATTTTGTACTCCTGGAGTGGTCCGGATTCGGTGGTTCTGTACTTTAAAAAAATAAAATTATCTTAAGTCTGTATCATGAAGTCCAAAAAAGATTAAGTATTTGAATCTGCTACTGGCATATTTTTCTTTCTGTTAAACTGATGAGTTCAAAATTTACAAAGTGTAGAATCTTTACAGTTGATTTTTTAATCATGTCTGTGTTAGCTTTCAAAAAACTTTAAAAAATTTAATATTTTGATATGATTTTAAATAAATTGCTCAACTCGGAAAGCCCCAAGCAAATTGTTTTTCAACTTCATGTAAAACAAGCAGATGGTTTTAACTATGGTATTTTAATAAGTTTTTTATGCATATTAAAGATTGAATAAATTTTCTTTAACTGAGAATTTTGATTTAGTTGCATTTTGTGCTCTAATGTTTGAATAAATTATTGCAAGTTAAAAATTTTAAACGATTTATTGTGAAATTTTTTTTTTTTGAAAATGGTGTTAGTTTATAAATAAGAAATCCAATTTATTGTTTATTTTATATATAACAGGAATATTCCATATAACAGGCCTAGTTCTTTTAAGTCTAAAGTTTGTGCCATAAACAGCTATAATTCCCAATGGTTAAGTTTAAGGGAATGTCTAGAAGTTTCTGGCTTTATCTTAAGCTTAACTTTTAGGAAATTCATTCGTGGGCAGTTTCAATTTCAATAAATATTTTATGCAAGTTACGATTGCTACTCCAGAGTGAGAATGGAGACTTGGAAAGTGAGTGCCTCAAAACTATCCTCCACGGGCAAATGGCAACATTCAAAAATGAAGCTTGTCATAATTTCAGCGTATTCAACCCTAAAGAATGGCTCTTGTAGGAAGCAATAGATTGGTGAGTGAAAAAAATGTCGAAAAGAATTATAAATGTGTATATATAAGTTTATGTATGAGTGATTTCTAGCTGTTCATGTTTCATTCTTGAATACATTCATTACATTCAAATCACTTGATCATAGAAAATACGGATGGAGTTAGTATTTATACTGCAAATTTTGATCAGTAGGTATAGTTCATATTTTTGTAAGGGGTGGAGAGAAAAAAAGGTTTTAAATTTTTGTACTGTTGTTTAGACTTACTATTCTGTATTAGAATGTTTATTAGTTTTTTTTCGGGTTTTAAAGTGATATAACTATATTCAGAATGGTCTGGCTTTAAAGAATTACAGATTTCTTGTTTTCTCTTGAAGTTTTTAACTTTTAGAAAGCTCTTTTATTAAAAATTTATCTCTATCAAAGATTCACTCAAGTAATCATGACTACATCACATTTGGGACATTATTCATGCAGTAATTCTTCTGGCTAAAAATGTGAATTTGAACCAGTTAGTGTAATTAGAAGACATGAAAAAACTTTGACTCGATTAGTATTCGTCGTCTTTCAGGCAAAAGTCACTAAGTCCACAAAAACGTTTTGATGGACTAATACAATCAATTAGAAATTGTAATTAATTATTTCGAGACAGTTATCTAAACATCAATAAATCAACCGTAGGAGCTAAAAATCTGTAAAATAATTTTTACTATTTATCATAACGACTGAAAATGAATCAAGTTTAAATTGACCACATCTTGAAACTATAGTTTTGGATTTAGTGACTTCTGCTTGAATAACGACGATATGTTCTTATGAAATGTAGCAGATAAAATTCTGTATAAAAATTGTTAAGCTGCATATGATTGAAATTTGGTTAGAAACTTGCAGTGTGATTGTATTGTTTATTCAGGATCTACATATTTCTTAATTTTTGGTACTCATTAAGAAGCTCTTAAAGGCCTGAATTTTTCTATCTGTTCTTAATTATGTAAAGTGTATTTGCTTTTATCTTTTAAATGACAACTAAGAACAAATGTCAGTGTGGAATAAGTTCAGGTGTGATCGTATTGGTACTCTGATTTAACAAATCTAATCAACCGTGAAATACAAATATGAACTAATTTCTAATTATATAGAATTTTAATATAATGCATATACATGCTCATACCTTTTAAAACAATTTCATTCAAAAAACAAAAAGTGCATTTATTAAAGATTTTATTAAAAATGTAGGTATTTGTTTTACTACACCATTTAAGCAAGTTGCCTTTAAAAAATTATTAATGAACTTCAAAGAAATAATAACTAACTCAGTTAAATTTTTGGTTGGGAACCCTTTTGAAGTCAACATTGACATTTTAACTTAGCCCATCAAGTATTAAATTTGATGTATGCATGGTGACAGGTGGTGACTGTAAGCAGTTGCTAACAGGAAACAAATTACCTTTATAGAGTGTAAATAAATTCCATTAGCTCTCAAGATAACGAAATTATGTTTAAATCTTAGATGTAGTGTCTTAAAAGGATTTTATTTTCTAACCCCAAAACATTACTTGTATTTTTGTATAATGAAAATAAATAATATTTTACAGTATTTAAGATATCGCTGACCAAGGAGGTTCTATATATTGTTTTAATATCTGCCTCATAATTAATCTTCGGATGTAATCTCAGAATAAAGTATTTGTCCTAAAACAAAATTTGAGAAAGATAAATAAACATTGAATGCAGTAGAGTCCCGCGAATCCGGACGCGACTTTTTTAAAAAAAGCAGAGTATACTAATTTTAGTGAGAGGTCAGTAGGAAAATAATAATGCGCGAATCCTGTTTCCTGCATGTTTTTGAATGAGCTGTATGTATTTCTGAGAAAAAACGCCGATTTTTATAGTTTTACCCATCTAAAACCTGTATTATGTGTATTTTAAGGCAAATTCAGTTGAATCCGAACAGGGTGCGATCCCATTCTTGTTCAGATTAGCCGGACCAGTGATATGCAGCCTGTGCCGCGGCACATGACTCCGAGCGTTTAGGGTCGCCAATTCCTCATCATAAATTTGAAAATTCGCGTGCGTTATATGGCTGCCGACTGGAACACAATAGAAAGGAAAGCCAATGGAATAATTATTAAAAGAATGGTTAGTAATTATAGTTAATAAGTATAGTTAATAATTATAATTAAATCTTTTAGCATATGTACCCAATATACGATATAAACAAGGGGGGGCCGCAATAATTTTGCACAGGGTGCCGAATACTCTGAAGCCGAGCCTGAGCAGGACTCTACTGTAATCAAGATTGAATTAGCTAGATTTCTTTAACACCTTGAAAAGTATTTGTTCATATGCAGGTAATTGGGTGCCAATATATTAATTTTTAACGAAGTATTTTTCACTTTATGTTTGTTGATGTGATGGTCTGTTTATGTCAGTCCGCTGGCTTCCAAATATTCCATCAACATGTTTAAACTGTTGAAAGTACTTTTATATAATATCTTGTCAATTGTAGTAGTAAAAGGATACAAGGCTACAATTTTATTTGCCTTTAAACAAAACTTGCTTTAAAGTTTGGATGAAGATCTGCATTATTTTTTTACAGTACATGGAATAAAAAAAATTAGTGGATGACCAAACAGCACTAAAGGTATTTATAAAGTCAGGTCAAATTTAATATAAAATGAGAATCAGGATAGAAAAAGCGCAATGAGTATTGATTTGTGTAATTTGAGTTAAAAACCAATTTCACAAAATATACATTTCTAAATTTTAACTCAATATAATATCATAGAAAATTAATATTAAACCGAAGTTTCAAATTTGAAGTGGGAAAAGTATTTGAGCACCAAGAAAAAATATTGAAAACGATGCAATAAAATCATATAGTTGATTGTTTATACTTGTTAAAATGGCTTTTTTTGTTGATTACAACTTTTAAACTTGGCATAGACTGAACCACCTCTGTGGACTGAACAAGCCATTTCCCTGATGGGCATGAGATTTCTCCCATTCTTTTTCTCAAGAAAATTCTTTTTTCAGCTATAAACACATTTTATTAATTTCCCTTCACATGTTCTCATCGAGTTTCGGATTAGGCATTTGAGGATGTGTTCCTAATCAACAGAAAGTCTAGAATAATAGCTTTTATTTTTAAGACTGTCTAGTTGTTTAGAATAACAATAATAATTGTCTTGCTGAAATTAGATTTGTAGCACCTGGAAACCATTTTGTAGACCCAATTTTAGTTCAAAGCCAAATTAGTTTTCCTTGTATTTGCGCGGGATTGGGGGGGGGGATTTTTGTCAGAACACACGGTCTCTTCAGGCCGCAATTTCCGAGCCTAACAATTAGAAAATAATTTTTGTAATATTAAATATTAAAAATTATTATTAAATAATAAATTATATAAATTTGTTGTCTACCTCAGATATTATAGGGTACCTTCAGAGCCTATAAATCTTTTGCCCCCTACTTTTCCCCTCAGTCACCGCCACTGAATATAATGGAGTGCCAACTTAATAGGTTGTGGTGGGAAATGCGAATTTTGAAAAATTACTGTTCTTGCATCATAATATCAGCCTTCACAACGATAAATGATATATAATGCTATTAAATACACTTATGCACTATATACACCCTGAAATTGAGTAAATGTTAGGAGATTTTTTTAATAATAAATGTACTGAAATGTATCTGTGCAATGTTCTTTGTTAAATATATTTAAAAGAAAATTTTTATAAATTATTATCTTGAATTTAATCGACCGAATATCTGTTTAGCATTCGGCCAGACCGAATATTGCCCAAATACTCGTTACCTCCGTACTTGCTAATGTTGAGACTAGCTGATGTATCCTGGATTGCATTATCAACAAGTTTTAAAAAATCACCAACTGATGGTGCCTTTTTCATGAAATATGACCAGAAGAACACTTTTCAGTACTATTTGGAAAAATTCAAAATAATTCAAAGAAAACAAAAAACTAAGAAATATACTCCGAGAGAATCGAATTAAACAAACAAGGAATAGGAATCCATTCTAGTCTACTTTATCAAGGGCAAAGGACTAATATTCGAAATGGATTCAAAATATTTGGGAAATTTTTTTGTAAGAAGCTTGCATTACGCCAAAAATAGCTTCTCTTAGCCCTTCAATGTTATTTGCTACTTTATTAGCAAAAACAAGATCTCTAATGATTCTAAAATCTTCGACTTAGAAGACTTCGACTCGTAATTACGGAATTTTCCCGTTTAGACTTCTTTTTTAATGTAGTTATTAATTAATTAAGTTATCATGATGATTTCCTTCACCGGATGTCGCTGACCGCAACGCGGCGAGAGCGATTTATCCGAAATTTCGAATTAAAAAAAAATATATCTAAATATGAGTACTGTATAAGAAAACGGTAGAAAAAATGGTAACAAAGATTAATTTTTAGTATTTAGCAGTTTTATAATAAATAATAGCTAATTAATTAATAATTAGTACGTAATTTTAATAAATAAAGTAATAATAATTGAAATTACAAAGATTAATAATTATAGTTTCAATAAATAAATCACTACTTTTATTAAAGAAACTGTATACAGCATTTTGAATATTTTAGAATAAAACTCCAAAAGAAGCAATACAATTCGCATTTGAAATTCGCATCGAAAATTTTTAAAGAGGGTGTCTACTCTTATCGTGGCTCAATGGCCAATTTCTAAACCGCTAGAGATAGACATATAGTTTCAATTGGAAAAATGCTTTAAATGACTGGAAAAATTATATTCTATGTTGTGTGAGTCAAAAAATATATTTCTGACAAAAGTTACGAATTCTAATTTTCATACGGTCCCGGTCCTCATATTTAGAAAAATATTCTTCACACACAAACATTTTAAACAAAAAAAATGTTCCACTCTTCTGCGACTAAAACTGACCGAGTTATGGAGCTCTGAATTTCATAATTTTAAACCAATCAGCGGCCTCGTCGAGCAGGTGCTGTGCGTCGCTTGGTGGATCGACTTCGAAGTGGCTATTGAAATGGTGTAAAGTGGTCTAAGTCAGCGATATTCAGATCTCCATAACACGATCAGTTTTAGTCGAAGAAGAGTGGAACTTTTTATATTTAAAATGTTAGTGTGTGAAGAATATATTATTTAACATGACTGATAGGACCGGGCGACTGTATAAAAGATTAAAATTCGTAATTTTTTCAGAAATATAGTTAGTGACTCAAAAAACATTAAATATAATTTTCCCGTATTTTAAAGCATTTTTCCAATTGGAACTATGTGTCTATCTCTAACGGTTTAGAAATTAGCTATTGGGGCCGTGATAAGAGTGGACACCCTGTATACATATATGAATTGTATGAATATATTATGCAGCAGTAAGGAACTCGAGTGAAATTAGGGCCTTAAAAATTATCCTCTTATGATCTTTTAGGACACAAGCTACAGAGGTTTTTCACTGATGGAAAAATTTCAGAAATTCTTCAATTTCAGAAATTTCGGTTTGATTGTAAGTTAACCAAAATGAATTCGAATTATCGATGATACTTTAACATTATGTTAATAGGAAATTCATAGAGATTCATTAGAGAAAATATCGAATTACCCACGAGTTCGATTTAATAATTCTATAACAAGTTCTTCTGAATTATTTAATTTAAATTTCATTGTAATTCTTAGTCTATGTTTGAGAGACATTTCAAATATCAGAATGAAAAAGATGGTAAGAACCTCAGTGATTAGGTTCAAGGTAGTTAAAGCAAACCTTTAACAACTTCCTGCACAGATGTTCTCTATCCTAACCATGAATTTTCCTTCATGTTGCTCCTGAATCCAGCATTAATACTGAAATTATTGATACTCTTCGGGATTTTTATGCAATTGAGTGATATATAAACAATTTATTCTATCTTTTTAACAGTAACTTAACACACTTTTATTTAACTTGACTTATTTCGTGTTTGTAAAGATGGGAATTGATGGTAAATATTAAAAGATGGCTTGGTTTGTAAAGATGGGATGGAACAACAATCCATCAAATGATTGCAGTTCTTTGAAGAAATTATCTACAATGTGCGGTGATACCAGGGAGCTCCAAACGCTCATCAAGCCGTTGGACGTTGCATCCAGGAGAAAACTTCTAGTGCATTTACCCTACTTGATGAAAATGATGCTATTCACATGTGCATATTTCTCACTCTTCCGGATTTTTAATGCTTGGGAGTGATATATAAACTATTTATTCCGTCTTTTTAACAGTAATTTTACGCACTTTTATTTAACTTGCCTTGTTTCGTGTTTGTAAAGATGGAACTTTGTAATCGAAAGTCCAGGAAATAAGACATTCCCCTGGAATAGTGAGCAGCAATCCATCAAATGATTGCAGTTCTTTGAAGAAATTATCTACAATATGCGGTGATACAGTCAAGGGAACGGTGCTCCCAGGGAAGAAGTTGAAAGTTTTTTCCCTACTGCTCCAAAGTCTCATCAAGCCGTTCGACGTTGCATCCAGGAAAAAAACTTCTAGTGCATTTACTCTACTTGATGGAAACGATGATATTCACATGTGCATATTTCTCAAACTTATTGTTAATCTTCGGGATTTTTAATGGAAGGGAGTGATATATAATCTATTTATTCCATCTTTGTAACAGTAACTTTACGCACTTCTATTTGACTTGACTTGTTTCGTGTTTGTAAAGGTGGGACTTGATGATAAAGATGGGATGGTAAATATTAAAAGATGGCATGGTTTGTAAAGATGAGATGGTGCAACAATCCATCAAATGTTTGCAGTTCTTTGAAGAAATTATCTGCAATGTGCGGTAGCACCGGGAAGCGGTGCTCCTAGGGAGGAACTTGAAGGCGTTTTTCCCTGCTGCTCCAAATGCTCATCAAGCCGTTAGACGCTGCATCCAGGAGAAAAATTTCTGGTGCATTTGCCCTACTTGATGGAAAAGATGGTATTCACGTGTGCATATTTCTCAAACTTTCATCCGTGAAGATTCAGGCTGAAAACCTAACTCAAATAGAAAATAAATATATTTAAGACAGCTCATTTAAAGAATGGATTTACTTTGTCGTATTCTGGAGGCGGCGTGTCGTTATCTATCTTGACAACAGGGAAAGTTGGATTGGTTGGATTGACGAGATCGCTCAACGTGACCGTGCAATAATCAGGTGGCTTCTCTGTGACTGTGTTATCAGGTTCTCTTCTACCTTGGGTAGAGCTTGCGTAGGAGGAATTAACGAAAGAGATGGTCGCTCCCGTAGCATGAGCTTCGCCCCGATTGCTTACTAGTTCACTGAATGAATCTCTCATTGCTGGTTCACTGAATGAATCTCTCATTGCTGGTTCACTGAACAGTTCCCTTTTTGAGTCAGGGAACTGATTTCTTCCCGTCGGGGGCCTATGTTCTTGCGTGGATTGATATGTTCTTCTTTGAGGTGGTGGATGCAGTATAGCGAATGTTTCTGCTGATATTGACGAATGCGAATCAGATTCGGCAGAACAACACCCGTTCTCGCTCAAGATTTTAATGCAGATGTACACAAAGAAAATCAGGAATATGACGATGAAATAGTACGTAGAGACTGGAGGTGTACTTTCTTCTCTGTAATCTATAGGATCACGTGTGTGAACGGGCCAATCCTCCCATGTGTATCGTTTTCTGGTAGTGGACCGAAAAAAATCGTGGCGGAGCATGTCTTCATCGTCGCCGTTGATGATTAGATCCTCATCATCTTCCGGTCTGAAGGCTAGAAAGAAGAAAAGAGAGAGTTTCTATGAGTTTCAATTCTGGAATCGCACATCAACTTAAAATCATTGATGAGACATCATTAATTGACACTTTGGTTTGCAATACAGATTTTTTTATGGTTAAACTTGGGCGTTTTGATAGCTCTACAATGTATGATTTTTTTTATTTTAATTATTTTCTACTTTTTGGTCCATAATTTATACTTCCTTATTATAATGATTATAGAATTTTAAAATCAATTCTCTTAACTTCACTACCATGTGTCGCCACCGTGTAAGCAATCGAAATTTAATTAACCTTTTATTTCTCGAATTTACCAGCAATTTTTAATATGTATTTTTACATCATTAGATTAGTTTGGGTGCGGAATAACTCCAGTAAAGAGGAAAAAAAATTGTAGTTAATTAAAATGGCTTAATTAATTTGACTAATAACTAACACAGTTTGATTTCTGCCTTCAACTTTAATCTTTTCGTAAAAAAAGTATATCACAAGGAATAGCCCGCCTTGTCACGAGGACATCCAGAAAAACTATTTGATCGTACAGCTGCATATAATAATACAGCTACTATGAAATACGCATGATAGATTCCAGTGCCAAAGGAGATCGATTTCCAGTGCCATTACGAGTGCCAAATGTCTAGTTACATTTTCTAGAGACACAAAAATCATAGCACTGAAGCTAAAAATAGTAAAATGTTCAAGTTTGCACATTTTAAAAAGAAATAGACTTAGGGATTGGAAAAACATGCCTGTTTTAACCGAAAACCGTTTTTTATTTGTTTTTTAACCGGTTTTTTGGGTAATTTTTTTGTCCCGGTTATAACCTGTTATTTTTTTAAATCTATTACCCGGGTAAAAAACCGGATCGGAAGACAGTCTCGATTTTAGGTTCGCTTAGACTAAAATTTTACAAGTTATGAAGCTTTGAATTTCATCATCTATGGTCAAACAACGACAACCTCTTCCTCGAGGCGTCTGTTGGTTGGCAAATTGTTGAAATAGTCTTTATGAACAGATAAATATTGGCAAATGGATTGACTTCATGTAGAAACAATATCAATAAAAAATTTTGTCTACTAACGTTGTTTTTTTCATCAAGAAATCGAAATCCGGTTATTTCAAAAACCGGTTATTTCAAAAACCGGTTATTTCGAACGGTTATAACCGTCACGAAACCCGGTTATGTTAGCAATAACCACCATCTCTAAATAGACTTTGTTTGTCTTCTATTAAATTTCGTAACATTCAGTAAGATGTTAATTGATTGCAACAATTCTTTTAATTCTTTTCCATTGATACCTATGGAGGGAATTGTCGCAATCTGCACAAAAGTTAATAATGGTTGAAAAATCATAAAAAAAAAAAAAAACTAGAAAATTTTGCCAAATGAGGGAAAAATTCTAAAACGATTTGTGAAATTTTAATAAATTCTATTTTTATAGTTTCTAAAATTACAGATATTTACCTAGTAATACATACCTTGAGGGGTAAATGCCAATGTTTCTCAAGACGGTTTGAAAACGAAAGAATTTCATGAGTATTGTGTACATGTTCTAAGTAATGAGTATTATGTAAACTTTAGCATAAATTTATTTCGAAAACTTAAATTGTCTTAGCTTTCACAAAAACAGTATGAAAATTCATTTCTAGAAAGATTTTTCACGGAAATATTCCAAAATATCTTAGTAACTAATTTTTGAGGGTAAAGTATAGGGGTAACGTTTTTCATGGTGCGAATTATGCTTTATATTATTTGTTATTCATAAAAAAACTATTTGTAGAAAGTTTTCTTAATTTTTTCGAGCTTGTAGGGATAACTATAGATCACTTTTGATAAGCTGTCACTGAAACGATTTAACTGTCTGTAAATGATTTATTCGCGTTCTGCATTGTTCAAATATTTCACGTTCTGGGGTATTTATATCAACTACTAAATCAGAAATAAATGTTAAAAACAATTTAAATAAAGATTGAAGCCATTCAATTCTCACCTCTTGAAAAATTTAATGTTTTTTAGATTCTGCGCCGCCTACTTAAGCTCGATATTTTTTTAAATAAAATTTTCGAATTTATTGTTCACTGAATTTTCGTCAATTCACATCTGTGTCCGAACAAGTTAATTTAGTCTTCTTGGAGAATATTGAATAAAGGACGACGGACCTTTGTTGATAATTTCAAAATTTTATAATTTTTCTCCGCTGAAGTTTGTTTCATGTTCATACGTTGGTTAAGCTGCTTGAACCTAAAGGTTTCTTACAACTGGCCACTAGAGGGAGTTGCAGTGATTAGGAAGGGTTGAATGCTGACGTAATACTTATAATATGTTCTTTCGAGTCAGAGAGTAATTTTTGTGCCATTGGTAGAAAAAGTCCAAATTCTTCACTGACATATGTGATACTAAAAAATAAGTTCTGAGGTTTCCCAGGGCTAACTTAAAAATTTTTTAAATAGATTAATAAGAAAATTGTTATGTGGTTGTGTTTGAGCATTCTATTTCTTTTAAAGTTTGAAATTAAGAACAAAACTGACATTCAAAATAAGGCATAAAAAATGAAAAATAATAAAATATTAGACCAAAACATCATTTACCTGTTGAGAAATAGTTTATTACGAAAACTAATTCAATTAAACACTCTAAACTAATTAATTCAAACACTCTGAAATGAGACACACGTATACGAAAGACATTCCTCAACTACACCCCTCTTGAATCCCCTTTAAGATGAACGTTTATACAAAATAATTTATGGCTTTTATAGTTCTGGTCGTTTTCCTGCAGATCCCGTATGAAAAATATTACATTTGCAGATTTCAAATTTTTTTTTTTTATTTTTTCTTTATTTTTGTCGCGCTAGAAAGAGAAACTGGCCCAATCTGCAAAGAGATACGTCGCGTATCGGCGATGGGACCGTCAACTAGTCAATACTAAGGATGGGAAAAACCTACTGGTTTTAGCCAAAAACCGTTTTTTTCTGTTTCGGTTAACAGGGTTTTTTCGGTTATTTTTTTGTCCCGGTTATAACTGGGTTTTTTCGGTTATTTTTTTTGTCCCGGTTATAACCGGTTATTTTTTTAAAGTCCAACAAACGTCTGAAAAAACTGGATCGGAAGATAGGCTCTAGTTTAGGTTCGATTAGACTAAAATTTACCAAATCTTGAAGCTTTGAATTTCATCATCTTAGACCAATCAACGACAAAGGCTGCCTCGAGGCGTCTGTTGGTTGGCGGATTACTGAAAGAGTCTTCATGAACAGATAAATATTGGCCAATGGAATGATTTCCTGTAGAAACAATATTAATAAAAAATTTTGTATACAAACGGCGTTTGTCTTTTTTCTAAAAAAACCCAAAACCAGAGGTGAAAAAACCTGAATAACCGAAACCCGGTTATTTTCGCATTAACCGCCATCCCTTGTCAACATAACCATTATTGTACCTCCAGGAGAACCAGTCGCCACCTTCATGCTGAAGTTGCTCTGCTGCTGAAGTGATCACGAGAACGTTCTCACTAAGGTTTCGGATTTCTCGCGCTTTTTTTCTTGCCGAGAATTTCTGGGAAATCCCGGGAACATAGCAGTCATTCCCGGGAATGCATCAAAATTTGAAAAATCTAAAAATTAGATTTAAATACACTGAACTATACTAAAACTGTAGACTAAAAATTTTAATTAATATCAATAATAATTATACAAAAAAAGTATATTCATTTATTCCAAAATTTACACTTCTTTATATATTGAACTACAAAATAAGAATAAAATATATTAATCATTCATTTTTAAAGAACAATTTAAGAAAACACAGGCAATTTATTCTTTTATCACTCAGTCTTAGCTTTTTATGAACAAATACGGCAGCAGAACATGACCTCTCAGCTTCAGATGATGCTAGAGAAATTGTTTTCAAAGCCTCACCCAATTTTATAGCATTTGATGATCGATTTTCTATTGAGTCAAATGACTGCAATTCTTGCTTTACTATCTTCTATTTTTCTCAAGCTAGAACTCTTGCTAGTTGAACAACGTAGGTTCTTTGTTTATGAGTGGATCGCTTTAATTTTTAGTACAACGTTAAAGATTTCTCCTCTAAAGTTTTCGTACTCTCTTCTTCTGAGTGCGAGGAGTTGGACAGTGATTCGTCTTCTTCGCAAAAAAGCCTTGTCATGATTATTTTAGCTTGTTGGATCAAAGAGTTTTTATTTAGCAAACGTGTAAGATCAACAGTAACTGCGAAAGTATCATTCTTTCTTCCAAAATTTAAATATTGCATTAATCCAACTAAATTAACATTGCGTCTCTCACTAATTCTTTGGACGAGAGAACATTTCATATTCTTAGCAAATTCTGAGTTCGTTTAACTCTCCAATAATGAAAGCAAATACTCCTTCGGCAGTTAGCAAAGTCCCGTTTCGACTGCATAGTTTTTCTAGGCCATTTTTTATTGGCTTCAAGCCTGCTACAATTGCACTCAGAGTTTATAATTCTACATTAGCCAAAATTTTCAATTAATATCAATTAATGATTTTGAAATTCTTGATTTCATGTCTAAAAATCTTTCAAGCAATGCCAACAAACTATTCCAGAGTGTTTTTGTGTCTAAACAAACTATCTTTTCGTGGCGTTTTTCCCCAGAATTCCCGGGAACTAATATAATTCCCGGGAATACAAAAAAGTATAAAAATCTTACAATTTCCCGGCAACCTGGGTTCAAGGGAAAGAAACCCTAATTCTCATCTTCTTGGTTCCCTGTACCGTTTGATTGGCGCAGTTTAGCCAAGAATGGCTCTTGCTCCTTTAAACC
>BGPR01002383.1:57519-131989 GCA_013235015.1 Araneus ventricosus | reverse complement strand
ACTTCGTCTAATCAACTAGCTGGGGCTCGCAATAGTTAAACTGTGTCTAAAAGCGGTGGAAAAACAAACCAGGGCGTAGCCATATCCTGAGCAAATCACCTTGGGCGAATAGTAAGGTACCCCCCGTCGAGCACAAAGAATGCAATGCATCTATGACTTCAATCTCTTTTATTTCCTCTAATCTCTATATATAAAGGAGCAATCTTTTTTATTGAGTATGCATGCATGTTCGATTTTTTTCCCTTTATGGACGTTCAGACCGATGGACTTACCGGAACCAAATTTGGCACAGCGATGTCTTAGATAAAGAGAGAGCTAACGTCGTAAAAAAATTTTAAAAATTCGAAACAGATTTTTATATATTTAATTTTAAGTAGAAAAGTCGGTCGGGTTTTGAATATTTTCGAGAATTTTCTTTTTTATCCATGAGGAAAAGATATATTTCCGGTGCTTTAATTCGTCAGTTTTTCCATTTTTTCGCTCTCTTTTCTTGTCTTTTGATGTTTCATTTTATTTGCTTATCTTTAAATATTATTTTTTAAGCCGTATTAAAGGAAATTGGTTCTTGCATTCACCCCCAATTTTAATTCATTTCATTTTTTATTTATTTATCTTCATATATTATTCGTTCTGAGCCGACTACTGTTCAGCAACGAATTCCGAGACTAGCACTTTTGGACGATTTTACACCGGAAAGGGGTGTCAGGAAATGAGTCATATGAGCGCATTTCCGGAGTTCTTTATTAGATCACGCTCAGTAAAATGCATACATCACCCTTACATTCTTAGATTTCCCCCTATTTTGATGAAAATAACTCCACCCGTCGCATGCGCAGAAGCGCAGAGGGTTTCCGAATCCGTTGCTAAACAATAAAGTGAATTGATTGGAATAAAAAGGTTTATTTTGAAGACGAATTTTCGTTTCACACACATCGGTTGTCTATATATTTGGAGACAAAGAAACCGAGTGGGGGTACATGAAAATATTTGGATCCTGCGAAACGCTGGGTTATCAGCTAGTAGTTTATGAATGCTGTTCTAATAGTAGTGGCGAAGCTAGAGGGGTGCGGTACTCCGGAAGAGGCGGCAAAATCAGATATGCGCAAAAAAAGTATGACTAAGAAGAGTAGCGGCATTAGCGGCAGTCGTTGTGTACGTAAAAAATAACTAATGTAATTAATTCGTATTTTTCGCCTTTTGTCGGTGAACTTCTGATATGTGAAATTTTGTTACCAGTCTGCAGCAATCGAGGGCGTCAAACGACGAATTACGTTTCTAATAAAAGGTTTTTGACGTAGACTTACGTCTCTCGATAGTGGTCTAATGGCGTGTCGGGAAAGGAAAAAATTATGACGCTTTTCGCGCTGAAGTTAAACGCTTATAGCTCCGCAACCAAATAACATAGAGAGTTGATTTTAGTTTCATTTAACAAATAAAAGTAGACATTGAAGATTGCGAAAACAATTTTAGAATTTGTAATCACGGTTTAGTCACAGTCGAGCTGCAAAGTTGAAGAAAATCACGAAACATTTTGATGAAGTCGCAGCGACTGATGCGCGGGCACGAAGACTGAGGCAATTCATTCATCAAACGCGCGAAATGTTACTCAAGAATTGTTGAATTACGTCGAATTTCATGCTAAAGTTAAACGCTTATAGCTCCGCAACCAAATAACACAAAGAGTTGGTTTTAATTTCATTTAACAAAGAAAGGTAAACATTGAAGATTGCAAAAATAATTTTAGAATTTGTAATGGCTGTTTAGTCACAGTCGAATCGCAAAATTGGTGAAAATCACGAAGAATTTTACATAAAGAGTCACATAGTCACACTAGTCTAATACTCACTAAAGACGATAGAGTTAATAGTCACATAGAGCTACTATAGTCACAGAAAGTCACTGTAGAGTAAGGTAAGTAAGTCTACGCCCCTCAATCCCAGCGGCCGAATTCGCAGAGACAGCCTCCCGTCGATTTTTTCCCCTGTAATTTATTACTTTATCTTATTTTAGCTTTCTGTGCATGTGTATATTGTAAAGGAAGGGCACCATGTTGGAAGTTCACCTCGGACGGAGAAAGTTGCAGCTACGCCACTGACTAATAGCGTTGTTCTTTTTCCGGACGTCTGAATAATGTGACGCTGCTGTCGTCATGGTTTAAGTTTGTAATTATTCTGGAAAGAAAACCGCATGTCACCATTATCTGCTGTTGAAAATCAACACCAGTTTGTTAATTCATTTGACTTGCCCAGACTTCGTTGGAACACACTTTAAAACTTCGATTCCTTTCTATCGAGATACAAATATTTAAATCAGGCAAAGTTCCCTCATTATCTAGAGGTCAGGAGGACATCACGGGTTTCGAACCTTCTGACAGTAACTCTTTAATCTCTAATAACAGCGCTATTTTATCACTGGAAGTTTTGGCGACAAACAATTTAGCCCTTTAAGTAAGAAGGGTTGGTAATCTAAATTTAGCAGGGAGCTTTCTGAGCCGTATTAAAGGACGCTGGTTCTTGCATCCCCCCATTTTATTTTAATTAATTTATTTCTTATCTATTTCTCTTTAAATGTAATTCTTTTTGGGCCGACTAACGTAAGGTGGTTGGAATAGAAAGCTATATTCTGAAGATGAATTTTTTTCATCGATTGTCTATATATTTGGAGAAAAAGAAAGGGAGTGTGGATACACTATATGGGCCAAAAGTATCCGGACACTTTCAGGTCTTCACATTTTTTAGAATTTCTCCGGAAAGGATTAACTGATTGCTCTTAAACTTCAACCATGTAAAGAATAAACTGTAACTCACATTTTACATTGAAGATTCGGTCCTGAGGGCAATTAGGGGCCGTCTACGAGCTGATGAAGACAAAAAAATTTGTGGCCCACCCGTTTTCACAGAACACTGATAACAAGATGAAACTTTCAGAAATGGTTATGTGTAATGTTCGTAATATTTACAGGAATTTTTGTAAACTCAGCACAAATACTTGGGAAAATATAACGGTTTTCTTAAAAAATCCCAAATTTTCCCGCCTGTTTTTTGTTTATAACATGCACAATTTTCTGTTATATTACACAAAACTTGCAGATAAAATGACAATATGTTAGAAAAGAATTGTGTAAAAATTTGGAAAAATATTGTGAATATTACAGGAAATATGAATATTTTTAGCAAAAAATGTTTTACTGCGCATGTGCGAAACATATCGTAATTTTTCTTCCATAACTTTAAAGCCAGATATATAGGGAAACGTATATGAAAAATTCAGTTCAATATCATTAGTATTCAGAAAGATATCGGCATTACAACGAGCAGAATTTTAGCTCCTATCAAAGAGAAACTAAACGATGAGGGGTTGTACACAAATTGATGTTTTTTAAACTTAAATCCTTGAATAGTTATATTGAATTGTATAGTGGTTAGAATTTGCTGAATATCCATGAACACTTATCAATTACGTGCATAACTTAAATTCCAGCTAAATATGCACTATAAATAACAAAAATGTTATTGCTTTAATTATATTATTTACATGATTATTAACAAGTTACATATTGTTACAATTTAAAGACCAAACGATATTTTAAAATTAATTTATTTTATGGCCAAACGATTTTTTTATCTAATTAATTTATTTTCTTAAAATATTTTAATGATTCTGCAAATATATATTTTTTATTCGTTACAAATATTACAAGTGTTCATGAGTATTTAGCAGATTTCTAACCACTGTACAATTCAATATAACTATTCCAAGACAAAAGTTTAAAAAAATATCAATTTGTGTACAACCCCTCATCTTTTAGCTTCTCTTCGATAGAAGCTGGAATTCTGCTCGTTGTAATGCCGATATCTTTCTGAATAATTATATTAAACTGAATTTTTTATATAAGTTGCCCTATATATTTGGCTTTAAAGTTGTAAAAGAATTGTTTACTGCGCGCCTGCGCAGTAAACAATTATTTACTAAAAATCCTCATATTTCCTGTTATATTAAAATTTTGTTCCCGAAATTTTTACACAATACTTCTTTAATATGGTGTCATTTTTTTCCGTAAGTTTCGTATAATATAACAAAAAACTATGCATGTTATAAGCAAAAAACGGGCTGGAAAATTTGGGATTTTTTAAGAAAACTTTTATATCTTCCCAAATATTTATGCTGAGTTTATGAAAATTCCTATAAATATTATGGACATTAAACAAAACCATATCTGAAAGTTTCATCTAATTATCAGTTCTGTGAAGCGGGATGGGTCAAAAAAGGCTTTTGTCTTCATCAGTTTGTAGACTGTTCCCTAATTGCCCTCAGGACCGAATCTTCAATATAAAAGGTGAGTTACAGTCTATTCTTTGCATGGTTGAAGTTTAAGGGCAGTCAATTAATTCTTTCCGGAAAAATTCTAAAAAATGCGAAAATCTGAAAGTGTCCGGATACTTTTGGCCATATAGTGTATATGAAAATCTTTGGATCCCGAGCAACGCCGGATTATCAGCTAGTAGTTTGTGAATACTGTACTAATAGCGTTGTCTTTTTCTGCCCGTCTGAATAATGTGACGCTGCTATCAGCACGATTTAAGTTTAGAATTATTCTGGAAAGAAAACCTCATGTCACCATTATCTGTGACTGAAAATCAACACCAGTTTGTTAATTCATTTGACTTACCCAGACTTGGTTGGAATACACTTTGATACTTCGATTCCTTTCTATCGGGATACAAATGTTTAAATCACGCGGAGTTCCTTGCTTATCTAGAAGTCAGGCGGACATCATGATTTTGAAACCTTCTGACCGTAACTCTTTCATCTCTAATAACAGCGTGATTTTATCACTAGGAGCTTCGGTGACAAACAAGTTAGCCCTTCAAATAAGAAGGATTGGTAATCTAAATTAAGCAGGCGAGCTCTGAACCAAGGATGATTGGTTAGTTGAGGTTTAAAGGAGCAAGAGCCATTCTTGGCTAAACTGCGCCAATCAAATGGTACAGGGAACCAAGAAGATGAGAATTAGGGTTTCTTTCCCTTGAACCCAGGTTGCCGGGAAATTGTAAGATTTTTATACTTTTTTGTATTCCCGGGAATTATATTAGTTCCCGGGAATTCTGGGGAAAAACGCCACGAAAAGATAGTTTGTTTAGACACAAAAACACTCTGGAATAATTTGTTGGCATTACTTGAAAGATTTTTAGAGATGAAATCAAGAATTTCAAAATCATTAATTGATATTAATTGAAAATTTTGGCTAATGTAGAATTATAAACTCTGAGTGCAATTGTAGCAGGCTTGAAGCCAGTAAAAAATGGCCTAGAAAAACTATAAAGTCGAAACGGGACTTTGCTAACTGCCGAAGGAGTATTTGCTTTCGTTATTGGAGAGTTAAACGAACTCAGAATTTGCTAAGAATATGAAATGTTCTCCCGTCCAAAGAATTAGTAAGAGACGCAAAGTTAGTTTAGTTGGATTAATGAAATATTTAAATTTTGGGAGAAAGAATGATACTTTCTCAGTTACTGTTGATCTTACACGTTTGCTAAATAAAAACTCTTTGATCCGACAATCTAAAATAATCATGATTAGGCTTTTTTGCGAGGAAGACGAATCACTGTCCAACTCCTCGCACTCAGAAGAAGAAAGTATGAAAACTTTAGAAGAGAAATCTTTAACGTTGTACTAAAAATTAAAGTGATCCACTCATAAACAAAGGACCTACGTTGTTCAACTAGCAAGAGTTCTAGCTTGAGAAAGATAGAAGATAGTAAAGCAAGAATTGGAGTCATTTGACTCAATAGAAAATCGATCATCAAATGTTATAAAATTGGGTGAGGCTTTGAAAACAATTTCTCCAGCATCAGCTGAAGCTGAGAGGCCATTTTCTGCTGCCGTATTTGTTCATAAAAAAGCTAAGACTGAGTGATAAAAGAATAAATTGCTTTTGTTTTCTTAAATCATACTTTAAAAATGAATGATTAATATATTTTATTCTTATTTTGTAGTTCAATATATAAAGAAGTGTAAATTTTGGAATTTATGAATATACTTTTTTTGTATAATTATTATTGATATCAATTAAAATTTTTAGCCTACAGTTTTAGTATAGTTTAGTATATTTAAATCTAATTTTTAGATTTTTCAAATTTTGATGCATTCCCGGGAATGACTGCTGTGTTCCCGGGATTTCCCAGAAATTCTCGGCAAGGAAAAAAGCGCGAGAAATCCGAAACCCTAGTGAGAACGTTTTCGTGATCACTTCAGCAGCAGAGCAACTTCAGCATGAAGGTGGCGACTGGTTCTCCTGGAGGTACAATAATGGTTATGTTGACAAGGGATGGCGGTTAATGCGAAAATAACCGGGTTTCTGTTATTCAGGTTTTTTCACCTCTGGTTTAACCTGACGGTTATAACCGCTAAAAATAACCGGTTTTGGGTTTTTTTTTAAAAAGTCAAACGCCGTTTATATACAAAATTTTTTATTAGTATTGTTTCTACAGGAAATCATTCCATTGACCAATATTTATTTGTTCATGAAGACTCTTTCAGCAATCCTCCAACCAACAGACGCCTCGAGGCAGCCTTTGTCGTTGATTGGCCTAAGATGATGAAATTCAAAGCTTCATAATTTGGTAAATTTTAGTCTAATCGAACCTAAACTCGAGCCTATCTTCCGATCCAATTTTTTCAGACGTTTGTTGGACTTTAAAAAAATAACCGGTTATAACCGGGAGAAAAAAATAACCGAAAATACCTGGTTAACCAAAACAAAAAAAAACAGTTTTCGGCTAAAACCAGTAGGTTTTCCCTATCCCTAGTATTAACTAGTTGACGGTCCCATCGCCGATACGCGACGTATCTATTTGCAGAGTGGGCCAGTTTCTCTTTCTAGCGCGACAAAAATAAAAAATAATAATAATAAAATAAAATTTGAAATCGGCAAATGTAATATTTTTCATACGGGATCTGCAGGAAAACGACCAGAGCTATAAAAGCCATAAATTATTTTGTATAAACGTTCATCTTAAAGGGGATTCAAGAGGGGTGTAGTTGAGGAATGTCTTTTGTATACGTGTGTCATTTCCGAGTGTTTGAATTAATTAGTTTAGAGTGTTTAATTGAATTAGTTCTGGTAATAAACTATTTCTCAACAGGTAAATGATGTTTTGATCTAATATTTTATTATTTTTCATTTTTTATGCTTTATTTTGAATGTCAGTTTCGTTCTTAATTTCAAAATTTAAAAGAAATAGCATGCTCAAACACAACCACATAACAATTCTCTTATTAATCTACTTAAAAATATTTTTAAGTTTGCCCCGGAAAACCTCAGAACTTATTTTTTAGTATCACGTGTGTCAGAGAAGAATTTTTACTTTTTCTACCAATGGCATAAAAATTACTCTCTGACTCGAAAGAACATATTATAAGTACAGTGATACCTCGAGATACGAGTTTAATTCGTTCCGTAACCTTGCTCGTACGTCAATTTGCTCGTATCTCAAAGCAATTTTCCCCATTGAAATTATGTTAATCCGTTCCAGCCCCAAAAATGCTACCCCTAATTGTTTTTGTTACGTGTTTTTGAATAAGAAAAATGTATTTATAAATGACAAATATTGTATAAAAACATAATAAAAGAGAATGTAAAGCAAAAAAAACTGGTTTTATAAAGTGTACATACATATGTATTTGTATTTTGGTCACATAAATGTAACTTACACTCAACTTAAATGCTACTGTATGCTTAAATTTTGTCACTGCTTTTCTCTTCACTGGTATTTGCCTTTTTCGCCGGATTAAAAAAAATTGTCCAAGGAGGTTTGTTTCTTCCTCCCTTGCAGAATGCTGCGGAAATGAGTTAGGCAAGTGTCATTAAATAGCTCCGATGCACGGCCAGTTGCAACTTTTTCGGGGTGTTTCTTTTCCACGAACTGTGAAACTCTCTCCCACATTCCCAAGATCTCTTTTATCTCACTTGTAGAGATAGTATCCTCCACCTCCGGCTCTTCCTCAAAACCAATTTCTTGCGGAACCCCCGAATGCTGCTGCGACTGTAACTCTTGTAATTCCTCGGTCGTCAGTTCCTGAGAGTGCTCCTCGATGAGCTCGTTCACGTCTCTCTAATCCATCACCAGGCCCATGGATTTTCCCAGAAACACAATCTACTCCTCCACTGGCAATTCGGGTTCGAATCCTTCGAAGGTCCTTTCGGCTACAGACTCAGGGCACAGCTTCTTCCATGCAGAGGTCAAGGTCCTCATTGTAACACTCAGCCAGGCCTGATCAATCATTCTGAGACATACCACGATGTTAAAGTGGTCCTTCCAGTACTCTCTAAGGGTGAGGTTTGTGTTCTCTGTCACCTCAAAGCAGCACCGGAACAGGTGCTTAGTGTACAGCTTTTTAAAATTAGAAATCACCTGCTGATCCATGGGCTGCAGGATAGGAGTGGTGTTAGGTGGTAGATAGAGAACCTTTATAAACTTGAACTCTTCGAGGATGTCATCTTCGAGGTTCGGTGGGTGAGCAGGAGCATTGTCAAGAACGAGAAGGGCTTGCATGGGTAGGTTGTTTTCCTGTAGATATTTCTTAACAGAAGGGCCAAAAACCAGGTTTACCCACTGCACAAAGAACTGCCTAGTGACCCATGCCTTCGGGTTTGCTCTCCACATAACTTGCAGTTTTTTTTAAAAAATCTTATGTGACTTAAAGGCTCTGGGGTTTTCCGAATGGTATACAAGCAGCGGCTTTATCTTGCAGTCGCCGCTCGCATTGGCACACAGTGCGAGAGTTAGTCTATCCTTCATGGGTTTGTGGCCTGGCATTATCTTCTCTTCTGCCGTTATGTAAGTCCTATTCGGCATCTTCTTCCAGAAAAGCCCTGTTTCGTCACAGTTGAAGACTTGCTGGGGGATGTATCCATTGGCTTCTATCAGTTCGGAAAAAGTTTCGAGATAATCCTCAGCTGCTTTCACATCCGAACTTTCTGCCTCACCATGCCTGAAAACAGAGTGAATGCCGGTCCTCTTTCTAAAGTTGTCAAATTAGTCTCGACTGGCTTTAAACGAGTCTTCCGATGCCTCGTCCGTGGAAGTGCGCGGGGTCTGATTCAGCAAATCACCGTAAATCGCTCGTGCCTTCCCGCATATGATGCCCTGTGTTAAGGTATCGCCTTTAAGCTGCTTCTCCGTCACCCAAACCATCAGCAGTTTCTCCATCTTTTCATGGAGAGAGCTCCGGAGCTTAGAAATTATTGTAACGCCCTTAGCTGGCGTTATACCCTTTATCGACTCCTTCTGTTTAAGCACAGTGCATATCGTTGAAGTACTACGCCCGTACTGCCTCGCCAAGTCAGCTACTCGCACACCTTGCTCATTTTTTCTATGATTTCACGCTTTAATTCAATAGACATCATCTTCTTCTGAGCACTGACCTTTCCACTCACTTTCTTCGGGCCCATGGTTATAGAAAGAAATGTGATAAAGTAGTATGTAAATGCACAAAAAGCGCAAAGCCCTAGAAAAACTTAGCAAAGATGCTTCGACAGCGAGGTAAACAAGCACACTGGGGGAATACGCGGGATAATGCACGAGGCGCAAGCGCAGTAAACTGGGTGGGCCGTGTGCAGCGTCGCAGCTGCCCGTTCGCATATAAGCAAACTGTACTTGAGTAGAACCATGCGGGATGATGCGCGCTTATCATTGGTCGAATCGTCCTATCAATCATTACAAGTCCTGAAAGAAAGGCGTATCAGCGTTTTGCTTCCGACTCATGCCGAAGATTCATCACTTATAGGATCTCAACTCATGATTTTGCTCTTCTATTTTAATTATACTATTATATCTATGGTCACTTACTTAATATACCCTTCATTGTACATGAAATAGCATAAGTTTCCTAGCCGATAAAAGGCTTTTACACTGTTTTTTCGAAATTTGACGATAAATTCAACTCATTTGACAATGAGCCATGGTGAAAATAAGATGAAAACAAATAAAAATATTTTAAAATAAAAAAGTAATTTTGAAAAAGGACAAAAAACAGGTTGAAAAGAGTCAAAAAATCTCAGAATCACAGCAATCGAAAATAAAGATATGCAAAAATGGTAGCGCCATCTATATGAAGAGGTAAAGTAATTAAAGTCACAAACTAAAAATTAAAGAATTCCTTGAAACTTTATACCAATCTACCAAACTCATCACTGTTTTCGATAAATTTGAAAAAATATTCGTGTCTTTCTAAAATTGTTAGAATGCTGAAAAATACTAAATATTTTGTTATTTATAATAAAAAATTAACTTGGTTAATTCCCCATAAAATATTAACAATAACTCTAAATTATTTTATGGTGTATGGAACAAAGTTAGTTTTCCATTATTTTTTACAAAATTTTATTAGATGTTTTATTTATTTTTACATTTTTTAGTTATTTTGAATAAACGCAAGTACTTTCTTGCAAGTCACAATTTTTTTAATTGAAAAGGAAAAACAATATATTTTTTAAAAAATTCAACTTTTTAACATGAAGTTTAGGGTTTATTTTTATTTATTACCGCACTCGCAGTATGTTTTACATTTATTAGCATTTGTTTTATCAGTGCAAGAAATGTAAATTACATGAAAATTCAGAATTCTACATATATATATTTTTTAAAAAGCAATTTGTAAAAAGTTTTTCATCGTGCTAGTTCATTTAATTATTATAACTTAAACACATTGTATACATGTTTTTACTAAACAACTCTTGTAGATAGTATATGAATTTTAAATGAAGAGAGAAAAAGTGTTTTACACTCAACTGTAAAAAGCACATTTATGGGTTATCTAACATTATCTTTAACATACTACTGCCTTGCCCAATTATAAAAGAAACATGTTTATATAAACATGTACACCGAGTGTAGAATGTGAGGTACTAATTTTTTCTCCGCTTAATTTTCAGTTTCATTTTTAAATATATTAATAGATATATCTATAATATTTTATAGTGTTCAATCAAATGTTCATGGATTTATAAGAATACAAGACAAACAAATAAACGTTTAAATAGTTATTTATTTTCATCAATCTTAGTTACAAATAAAACTAACAAAATGTCAGAGAAAGAAATGAAATGAACATCCATCTCATTCAAACTTACACATTTTAAAATAAATAAAGCAATGGAGGACATCCTAATGTATACGTGTGGTCATGCTTATATTTCTATGTCAAATATAAACCACATTTATTATTTGTTAGGGGATAGAAATAAGGCTTTGTAGCACTATTCCATAAATTCTGAAACCATGAAAAACAAAAAAAAAAATTAGATCTTCTAAGTTTAAAGGAACCTAAATAGTGAGATCAAAGTAAAATAATTACAAAAAACTGCCTTCTGAGTTTTTTAATGTCATAAAACGGATAGGTATGATAGAATAATAAAATAATCAAAACCTAAGAAATCAAATAAATAGTTGATAATCATCATTGAAAACACAAATACAGTAAATAAAAAACAAAGTCTCAGCTGAAAATAAAGTATTAATTTTAATAAGAATGCATTAAAGATATAGCTTTTATTTACAAACATAAGAAATGTGCAAGAACAAAACTTTTAAAATAAATATTATGTATATAGACAAACCTAGTTAACGAGAATGCACTTATTCCAAATTCAAATCAACGTAAACGGTTTCATTAAGTCCCATCAAACTGTTAATGATACTATAATAGCAATCCATCCTTTTCTTCAACGTTTACATTTAAGGATGTATGCGGATTTGAGGACTTACACTTATTCTTATTATTATTGAATTAGAATTTTCAACAATAACATTCTGGAACTCAACAGGCAAGTCCTCATTTTTAATTTCCATACGCACGTTTCTCGAGTGCGAATCCATTTTGAGAAGATGGTGTTTGTTTCGGTTTCGATTCGTAACAGGGCTTCAAAGTAATCACGGGGAAAGTGCAGCCAATGAAAAGCGCGCATTATCCCCTATGGTTCTACTCAAGTACAGTTTGCTTATATGCTGCCCGTTCCTCGTATCTCAAATGTCGCTCGTATTTCAAAACAAAACTTCGCTGCT
Source organism: Araneus ventricosus (assembly GCA_013235015.1). NCBI lineage: Eukaryota > Metazoa > Arthropoda > Arachnida > Araneae > Araneidae > Araneus > Araneus ventricosus. The sequence continues at coordinate 119,924 of BGPR01002383.1, read as the reverse complement.
CGACAGAGCTCGTATATCAAATAACCCGTATGTCAGGGCACTCGTATCTCGAGATACCACTGTATTACGTCAGCATGCAACCCCGCCTACTCACTGGAACTCCCTCTAGTGGCCAGTTGTAAGAAACCTTTAGTTTCAAGAAAAAACTCATGATGTCAGCAGCTTCGCCAACGTACGAACATTAAACTTCAGCGGAGAAAAATTATAAAATTTTGAAATTATCAACAAAGGTCCGTCGTCCTTTATTCAATATTCTCCAGGAAGACTAAATTAACTTGTTCGGACACAGGTGTGAATTGACGAAAATTCAGTGAACAATAAATTCGAAAATTTTATTTAAAAAAATATCGAGCTTAAGTAGGCGACGCAGAATCTAAAAAAACATTAAATTTTTCAAGAGGTGAGAATTGAATGGCTTCAATCTTTATTTAAATTGTTTTTAACATTTATTTCTGATTTAGTAGTTGATATAAATACCGAACGTGAAATATTTGAACAATGCAGAACGCGAATAAATAATTTACAGACAGTTAAATCGTTTCAGTGACAGCTTATCAAAAGTGATCTATAGTTATCCCTATAAGCTCGAAAAAATTAAGAAAACTTTCTGAAAATATTTTTTTATGAATAACAAATAATATAAAGCATAATTCGCACCATGAAAAACGTTACCCCTATACTTTACCCTTAAAAATTAGTTACTAAGATATTTTGGAATATTTCCGTGAAAAATCTTTCTAGAAATGAATTTTCATACTGTTTTTGTGAAAGCTAAGACAATTTAAGTTTTCGAAATAAATTTATGCTAAAGTTTACACAGTACTCATTACTTAGAACATGTACACAATACTCATGAAATTCTTTCGTTTTCAAACCGTCTTGAGAGACATTGGCATTTACCCCTCAAGGTATGTATTACTAGGTAAATATCTGTAATTTTAGAAATTATAAAAATAGAATTTATTAAAATTCCACAAATAGTTTTAGAATTTTTCCCTCATTTGGCAAAATTTTCTAGTTTTTTTTTATGATTTTTCAACCATTATTAACTTTTGTGCAGATTGCAACAGTTCCCTCCATAGGTATCAATAGAAAAGAATTAAAAGAATTGTTGCAATCAATTAACATCTTACTGAATGTTACGAAATTTAATAGAAAACAACCAAAGTCTATTTAGAGATGGTGGTTATTGCGAACATAACCGGGTTTCGTGATGGTTATAACCGTTCGAAATAACCAGTTTTTGAAATAACCGGATTTCGATTTCTTGATAAAAAAAAACAACGTTAGTAGACAAAAATTTTTATTGATATTGTTTCTACATGAAATCAATCCATTTGCCAATATTTATCTGTTCATAAAGACTATTTCAACAATTCGCCAACCAACAGACGCCTCGAGGAAGCGGTTGTCGTTGTTTGACCATAGATGATGAAATTCAAAGCTTCATAACTTGTAAAATTTTAGTCTAAGCGGACCTGAAATCGATACTGTCTTCCGATCCGATTTTTTTACCCGGTTATTGGATTTAAAAAAATAAACGGTTATAACCGGGACAAAAAAATTACCCAAAAAACCGGCTAAAAAACAAATAAAAAACGGTTTTCGGTTAAAACAGGCAGGTTTTTCCGATCCCTAAGTCTGTTTCTTTTTAAAATGTGCAAACTTGAAAATTTTACTATTTTTAGCTTCAGTGCTATGATTTTTATGTCTCTAGAAAATGTAACTGGACATTTGGCACTCGTAATGGCACTGGAATCTATCTCCTTTGGCACTGGAATCTATAATGCGTATTTCATAGTAGCCGTATTATTATATGCTGCTGTATGATCAAATAGTTTTCCTGGATGTCCTCGTGACAAGGCGGGCTGTTCCTTGTGATATCCTTTCTTACGAAAAAATTAAAGATAAAGGCAGAAATCAAACTGTGTTAGTTATCAGTCAAATTAATTAAGCCATTTTAATTAACTACAATTTTTTTCCTTTTTCCTGGCGTTATTCCGCACCCAAACTAATCTAATGATGTAAAAATAAATTTTAAAAATTGCTGGTAAATTCGGGAAATAAAAGGTTAATTAAATTTCGATTGCTTACACGGTGGCGACACCTGATAGTGAAGTTAAGAGAATTGATTTTAAAATTCTATAATCATTATAATAAGGAAGTATAAATTATGGACCAAAAAGTAGAAAATAACTAAAATAAAAAAGTCATACATTGTAGAGCTATCAAAACGCACATGTTTGACCATAAAAAATCCGTATTGCAAATAAAAGTGTAAATTAATGACGTCTCATCAATGATTTTAAGTTGATGTGCGATTCCAGAATTGAAACTCATAGAAACTCTCTCTTTTCTTCTTTCTAGCCTTCAGACCGGAAGATGATGAAGATCTAATCATCAACGGCGACGATGAAGACATGCTCCGCCACGATTTTTTTCGGTCCACTACCAGAAAACGATACACATGGGAGGACTGGCCCGTTCACACACGTGATCCTGTGGATTACAGAGAAGAAAGTACACCTCCAGTCTCTACGTACTATTTCATCGTCATATTCCTGATTTTCTTTGTGTACATCTGCGTTAAAATCTTGAGCGAGAACGGCTGTTGTTCTGCCGAATCTGATTCGCATTCGTCAATATCAGCAGAAAGATTCGCTATACTGTATCCGCCGCCTCAAAGAACAACATATCAATCCACACAAGAACATAGGCCCTCGACGGGCAGAAATCAGTTCCCTGACTCAAAAAGGGAACTGTTCAGTGAACCAGCAATTAGAGATTCATTCAGTGAACAAGCAATGAGAGATTCATTCAGTGAACCAGCAATGAGAAATTCCTTCAGTGAACTAGTCAGCAATCGGGGCGCAGCTCATGCTACGGGAGCGACTATCTCTTTCGTTAATTCCACCTATGCAAGCTCTACCCAGGGTAGAAGAGAACCTGATAATACAGTCACAGAGAAGCCACCTGATTATTCCACGGTCACGTTGAGCGATCTCGTCAATCCAACCAATCCAACTTTCCCTGTTGTCAAGACAGATAACGACACGCCGCCTCCAGAATACGACAAAGTAAATCCATTCTTTAAATGAGCTGTCTTAAATATATTTATTTTCGATTTGTATTATGTTTTTGGCCTGAATCTTCATGGATGAAAGTTTGAGAAATATGCACACGTGGATACCATCGTTTCCATCAAGTAGGGTAAATGCACCAGAAATTTTTCTCCTGGATGCAAGTCGTCCAACGACTTGATGAGCATTTGGAGCAGTAGGGAAAACGCCTTCAAGTTTCTCCCTAGGAGCACCGCTCCCCGGTGCTACCGCACATTGCAGATAATTTCTTCAAAGAACTGCAGTCATTTGATGGATTGTTGCTCCATCCCATCTTTACAAACCATGCCATCTTTTAATATTTACCATCCCATCTTTACCATCAAGTCCCACCTTTACAAACACGAAACAAGTCAAGTTAAATAAAAGTGCATAAAATTACTGTTAAAAAGATGAAATAAATAGTTTATATATCAGTCCCTTGCATTAAAAATCCCAAAGATTAACAATAAGTTTGAGAAATATACACATGCGAATATCATCGTTTCCATCAAGTAGGGTAAATGCGCTAGAAGTTTTTCTCCTAGATGCAACGTCGAACGGCTTGATGAGCATTTGGAGTAGTAGGGAAAAACGCATTCAAGTTCCTCCCTATGAGCACTTTTCTCTTGACGGTATTACCACATATTGTAGATAATTTCTTCAAAACAACTGTAATCACTTGATGGATCGATGCTCACTATTGGAGGGGAATGTCTTATTTCCTGGACGTTCGATTACAAAGTTTCATCTTTACAAACACGAAACAAGGCAAGTTAAATAAAAGAGCGTAAAATTACTGTTAAAAAGATGGAATAAATAGTTTATGTATCACTTCTTGCATAAAAATCCCGAAGAGTATCAATAATTTCAGTATTAATGCTGGATTCAGGAGCAACATGAAGAAAAATTCATGGTTAGGATAGAGAACATCTGTGCAGGAAGTTGTTAAAGGTTTGCTTTAACTACCTTGAACATAATCACTGAAGTTCTTACCAACTTTTTCATTCTGATATTTGAAAAGACTCTCAAACATAGACTAAGAATTACAATAAAATTTTAATTAAATAATTCAGAAGAACTTGTTTTAGAATTATTAAATCGAACTCGCGAGTAATTCCATACTTTTCTCTAATGAATCTCCATCAATTTCCTAGTAACATAATATTAAAGTATCATTGATAATTCGAATTCATTTTGGTTCATTTACAATCAAACCAAAAACTTCTGAAATTGAAGAATTTTTGAAATTTTTCCATTAGTGAAATACTTCTGTACCTTTTGTCATAAATGATCATAAGAGAATAATTTTTAAGGCCCTAATTTCACACGAGGTCCTTACTGCTGCATAATATATTCATAGAATCCATATATGTATACAGGGTGTCTACTCTTATCACGGCCCCAATAGCTAATTTCTAAACAGTTAGAGATAGACACATAGTTCTAATTGGAAAAATGCTTTAAAATACGGAAAAATTATATTTTATGTTTTTTGAGTCACTAACTATATTTCTGAAAAAATTACGAATTTTAATCTTTTATATGGTCGCCCGGTACTATCAGTCATGTGTAATAAAATATTCTTCACACACTAACATTTTAAACAAAAAAAGTTCCACTCTTCTACGACTAAAACTTATCGTATTATGGAGATCTAAATATCGCTGACTTAGACCACTTTACACCATTTCAATAGCCACTTCGAAGACGATCCACCAAGCAACGCACAGAACTTGCTCGACGAGGCCGCTGATTGGTTTAAAATCATGATTTTTTTTTTTTGACTCACAAAACATAAAATATAATTCTTCCTGTCATTTAAAACATTTTTCCAACTGGAACTATATGTCTACTTCTAACGGTTTAGAAATTGGCCATTGGGCCACGCTAAGAGTAGACACCCTCTTTAAAAATTTTCGACACATCAAATGGGAATTGTAATGCTTATTTTGGAGTTTTATTGTAAAATTTTCAAAATGCTGTATATAGTTTCTTCATTAAAATTAGTGACTAATTTATTGAAACTATATTATAATTATTAATTTTTGTAATTTCAATTATTATTATTTTATTTATTAAAATTACGTACTTATTATTTATTAATTAGCTATTATTTATTATAAAACTGCTAAATACCAAAAACTAATCTTTTTTACCATTTTTTCTACCGTTTTCTCCTGCAGTACTCATATTTAGATCTATTTTTTCTAAATTCGAATTTTCGGATAAATCGCTCTGGCCGAGCTGCGGGAAAAAATAGGGGGAAAAGATTTATAGGCATCTAAAGGTACCCTAGAATATCTGAGGTAGACAACAAATTTAAAAATTAAGTTTCAAAATAAGCTAGCTTTCTCTCACACTTATGCTTTTTTATATAATTGCTAGTTTCAGACATATAATAAAATCAAAATTTAATTTTTCCTGTACAAAGTAGAAAGGCGACCACCCCCCTCCGACTCGCAGCCACTGACTCTATTTACCCACTGAATTTTCTTCTCTGTTTGTAATTGTTATGTTCTTCAATGATGACTCTTTTATTTCTGGAAAGCAATCCTGAAATGAAGAGGATTTATCATTTCTTATTATAGGAATTCAGGTATTTAAAATACGACAAAAAACATTTAAGTCTTATTTTTTTGAAAAACCATACAAATAATAAAAAATCAATTTTATTAATCTTTAAATTTTTATTTTATAATTAAGAATAATTTTATTTACAATTGAAAGTGAGATCTTTTCAAAAAGTGGTTATTCAGCTACAGAATATTTGGTATTCGATATTCGGCCGCAGTTCTAGCTACGCTAAAATTATTTTCTAATTGTTAGGCTCGGAGATTGCGGCCTGTAGAGACCGTGCGCTCTGACAACCCCCCATCTCTGGTCACTAATACCAAGATAGCTTATATGACATTGAAATAAAATTAGGTCTATAAAATGATTTGCAGGTGCTACGAAACTAATTTCAGTAAGACAATTATTATTGTCATTCTAAACAACTAGACAGTCTTAAAAATAAAAGCTATTATTCTAAACTTTCTGTTGATTAGGAACACATCTTCAAATGCCTACTCCGAAACTCAATGAGAACATGTGACGAGAAATAAATAAAATGTTTTTATAAATGTATTTTATGTATGGAAAAAAGAATTTCCTTGAAAAAGAGAATAGGGGAAATCTCATTCCCATCAAGGAAATGGCTTGTTCAGTCCACAGAGGTGGTTCAGTCTATGCCAAGATTAAAAGTTGTTACCAACAAAAAAAAAACCATTTTAACAAGTATACACATCCAACTGTATGATTTTATTGCATCATTTTGAAGATTTGTTCTTGTTCAAATACTTTTCCCACTTCAAATTTTAAACTTCGGTTTAATATTAAATTTGTATGATATTATATTGAATTAAAATTTAGAAATGTATATTTTGTGAAATTGGATTTCAACTCAAATTACACCGATCAATACTCATTGGGCTTTTTTTATCCTGATTCTCATTTTAAATTAAATTTGACTTGAATTTATAAATGTCTTTAGTGTTGTTTGATAATCCACTCATTTTTTTATTCCATGTACTGTAAAAAATAATAATGCAGATCTTCATCCAAACTTTAAAGCAAGTTTTGTTTCAAGGCAAATAAATCTTTTAAAATTGTTAGCCTTGTATCATTTTACTACTACAAATTTCGAGATGTTATATAAAAGTACTTTCACCAGTTTAAATACACTATATGCCCAAAAGTATCCGGACACTTGCAGATTTTCACATTTTTTAGAATTTCTCCGGAATGGTTTAACCGACTACCATTAAACTTCGGACATGTAAAGAATAGACAATAACTCACATTTTACATTGAAGATTCGGTTCTGAGGGTAATTAGGGGACCGTCTACAAACTGATGAAGACAAAAAGGTGTTTGGCCCACCCCGCTTCGCAGAATACTGATAACAAGATGAAACTTTCAGAAATGGTAATGTTTAATGTGCATATTACTTACAGGAATTTTCGTTAACTCAGCTTAAATATTTGGGAAAATATAAAGGTTTTCTTAAAAACTCTCAAATTTTCTCACCTGTTTTTTGCTTATAACATGCAGAGTTTTCTGTTATATTATACGAAACGTACAGAAAAGATGACAATATGTTAGAGAAGCATTCGTGTGAAACTTTGGAAAAGAATTGTTGAATATTACAGGAATTATGAGCATTTTTAGTAAATAATGTTTTACTGCGCATGCGCGAAACATAGCGTAATTTTTCTTTCACAACTTTAAAGCCAGATATATAGGGCAACTTATATAAAAATATTCAGTTCAATATCATTAGTATTCAGAAAGATATCGGCATTACAACGAGCAGAATTTTAGCTCCTGTCGAAGAGAAGCTAAAAGATGAGGGGTTGTACACAAATTGATATTTTTTAAACTTATATCTTTAAATAGTTATATTGAATTGTATAGTGGTTAGAATTTGCTGAATACCCATGAAGACTTATCAATTGGTGAATAACTTAAATTACAGCTAATTAGGCACTATAAATAACAAAAATTTTATTACTTTAATTATATTATTTACAGGATTATTAACAAATTACATATTACAATTTTACGGCCAAACGATATTTTTAAATATATTTATTTTATGGCGAAACGATTTTTTTATCTAATTAATTTCTTTTCTTAAAATATTTTAATAATTCTACAAACATATATTTTTTATTTGTTACGAATATTAGAAATGTTCATGGGTATTCAGCAAATTCTAGACACTAAACAATTCAATATAACTATTTAAAGATATGAGCTTAAAAAATATCATTTGTGTACAACCCCTCATCTTTTAGCTTCTCTTCGACAGGAGCTAAAATTCTGCTCGTTGTAATGCCGATATCTTTCTGAATACTAATGATATTGAACTGAATATTTTTATATAAGTTGCCCTATATATCTGGCTTTAAAGTTGTGAAAGAAAAATTACGCTATGTTTCGCGCATGCGCAGTAAAACATTATTTACTAAAAATGCTCATAATTCCTGTAATATTCAACAATTCTTTTCCAAAGTTTCACACGAATGCTTCTCTAACATATTGTCATCTTTTCTGTACGTTTCGTATAATATAACAGAAAACTCTGCATGTTATAAGCAAAAAACAGGTGAGAAAATTTGAGAGTTTTTAAGAAAACCTTTATATTTTCCCAAATATTTAAGCTGAGTTAACGAAAATTCCTGTAAGTAATATGCACATTAAACATTACCATTTCTGAAAGTTTTATCTTGTTATCAGTATTCTGCGAAGCGGGGTGGGCCAAACACCTTTTTGTCTTCATCAGTTTGTAGACGGTCCCCTAATTACCCTCAGGACCCAATTTTCAATGTAAAATGTGAGTTATTGTCTATTCTTTACATGTCCAAAGTTTAATGGTAGTCGGTTAAACCATTCCGGAGAAATTCTAAAAAATGTGAAAATCTGCAAGTGTCCGGATACTTTTGGGCATATAGTGTATGTTGATGGAATATTTGGAAGCCAGCGGACTGACATAAACAGACCATCACATCAACCAACATAAAGTGAAAAATACTTAGTTAAAAATTAATATATTGGCTCCCAATTACGTGCATATGAACTGCTTTTCCAGGTGTTAAAGAAATCTAGCTGATTGAATCTTGATTACAGTAGAGTCCTGCTCAGGGCCGGCGTCAGAGCATTGGGGGCCCTGGTCAAAATTATTGCGACGTCCCCCCCCCTTGTTTATATGGTATATTGCGTACATATGCTAAAAAATTTAACTGTAATTATTAATTATACTTATTAGCTATAATTATTAGTCATTGGCTTAATAATTATTCTATTGGCTTTCCTTTCTATTGGGTTCCAGTCGACTGCCATATAATGCGAGCGAATTTTCAAATTTATGATGAGGAATTGGCGTCCCTATACGCTCGGAGTCATGTACCGCGGCACAGGCTGTAAATCATTGGTCCGGCTAATCCGAACCAGATGGGATCGCACCCTGGCCGGATTCAACTGAATTTGCCTTAAAATACTCATAATACAGGTTTTAGATGGGTAAAACTATAAAAATCGGCGTTTTTTTTTCCTCGGAAATACATACAACTCATTCAAAAACATGTCGAAAACAGGATTCGCGCATTAATATTTTCCTATTGACCTCTCAGTAAAATTAGTATATTCAGCTTTTTTTTAAAAAATTCGCGTCCGGATTAACGGGACTCTACTGCATTCAATGTTTATTTATCTTTCTCAAATTTTGTTTTAGGACAAGTACTTTATTCTGAGATTACATGCGAAGATAAACAATATATAGAAACTCCTTAGACAGCAATAGCTTAAATACTGTAAAATATTATTTATTTGCATTATACAAAAATACAAGTAATGTTTTAGGGTTAGAAAATACATTCCTTTAAGCCACCACATCTTAAGATTTTAAGGATAATTTATTGAATAGCTGGGGAGTTAATGAAATTTATTTACATTCTAGAAAAGTAATTTGTTTCCTGTTAGTAACTCCTTATCGTCAACACCTGTCAACATGCATACTTCAAATCTAATACTTGATTGGCTAAGTTAAAAGTAAATATTGACTTCAAAAGGGCCTCAACCACACAATAGAAATTTAACTGAGTTAGTTATTATTTCTTTGAAGGTAATTAGTAAATTTTTAAAGGCAGCTTGGTTAAATGGTTTAGTAAAACATATACCTACATTTTTAATAAAATCTTTAAAAAATGCACTTTTTTGTTTTGTGAATGAAGTTGTTTTAAAAGTTATGAACATGTATATGCATTATATTATAATTTTGAATAACTATAAATTGGTTCAGATTTGTATATCACGATTGTTTAGATTTGTTAAAATAGAGTACCAATACAATCACATTTCAACTTATTCCAGACTGACGTTTGTGTCAATTATATTCTTAGTTGTCATTTAAAATACAAAAGCAAATACGCATTATATAATTAAGAACAGATAGAAAAAATCATGCCATTAAGAGCTTTTTAATGAGTACCAAAAATTAAGAAATATGTAGATCCTGAATAAACAATACAATCACACAGTAAATATCTATACAAATTTCAATAATATGCAGCTTAACAATTTTTATACCGTCGTTATTCAAGCAGAAGTCTCTAAATCCAAAACTATAGTTTCGAGATGTGGCCAATTTAAGCTTGATTCATTTTCAGTCGTTATGATAAATAGTAAAAATTATTTTACAGATATTTAGTCCTACGGTTGATTTATTGATGTTTAGATAACAGGTTTCTGTCACGAAATAATTAATTACAATTTCTATTGATTGTATTAGTCCAACAAAAGGTTTTTGTGGACTTAGTGACTTTTGCCTGAAAGCCGACGATATACTAAACACATGAAAAGTTCGAGTCAAAGTTTTTCATGTCTTCTAATTACACTAACTGGTTCAAATTCACGTTTTTAGCTAGCAGGATTACTGCATGAATAATGTGCCAAATATGATGTAGTCATGATTACTTGAGTGAATCTCAGATAGATATAAAATTTTTAATAAAGAGCGTTCTAAAAGTTAAAAACTTCAAGAGAAAACAAGAAATTTCTAATTATTTAAAGCCAGACCAATGGGAATATTGTTATTTCACGTTAATACACGAGAAAAAAAACTAATAAATATTTTAATACAGAACAGAAAGTATAAACAACGGTATAAAAATTTAAACCATTTTTTTTCTCTCCGTCCCTCACAAAAGTATGAACTATACCTACTGATCAGAATTTGCAATATAAATACTGACTTCATCTGTATTTGCTATGATCAAGTGATTTGAATGTAATTAATGTATTCAAGAATGAAACATGAACAACTAGAAATCACTCATACATATGCTTATATATATATATATACAATTCTTTTCGACATTTTTTCACTCAACAATCCATTGCTTTCTACAAGAGCCATTCTCTAGGGTTGAATACGTTGAAATTATGACAAACTTCAGTTTTTGAATGTTGCCATCTGCCCTTGGAGGATAGTTTTGAGGCATTCACTTTCCAAAAGTCTCCATTCCCACTCTGGAGTAGCAATTGTAACTTGCATTAAATATTTAATGAAATTGAAACTACCCACGAATGAATTTCCTAAAAGTTAAGCTTAAGAGAAAGCCAGAAACTTTTAGACAATCCCTTAAACTTAACCATTGGGAATTATAGCTGTTTATGGCACAAACTTTAGACTTAAAAGAAGTAAGGCCTATTATATAGAATAATCCTGTTATATAAAATAAACGATTAATTGAATGTGTTATTTATAAACTTACAGAATTATCAAAAAACAATTTTCACAATGAAACATTTAAAATTTTTAGCTTGAAATAATTTATTCAAACATTAGAGCACAAAATGCAACTAAATCAAAATTCTCAGTCAAAGAAAGTTTATTCAATCTTTAATATGCATAAAAAACTTATTAAAACACCATAGTTAAAACCATCTGCTTGTTATACATGAAGTTTAAAAACAATTTGCTTGGGGCTTTCCCAGTTGAGCAATTTATTTAAAATCATATCAAAATATTAAATTTCTTTTAAATTTTTTAAGCTGACACAGACATGATTAAAAAATGAATTGTAAAGATTCTATACTTTTGTAATTTTTGAACTCATCAGTTTAACAGAAAGAAGAATATGCTAGTAACAGATTCAAATACTTAACCTTTTTTGGACTTCATGGTACAGACTTAAGATAACTCTCTTCTTTCAAAGTACAGAACCACCGAAGAATCAAAGAACTGAACCACCGAATCCCAACCACCCCAGGAATACGAAATTTCGGATAATGCGAGTATCTTTTTTTTTTTTTTTTTTTTTTTCATCTTTTCTGAAAAATTTATTGAAAATTGAAGAAAAATAAGAATTACGAATAAGAAACAAAACTAATGTTTATTCCTAATTTTAAAAGAAACATTTGAATTGGCATTTGAGAATGAATACAGCACCTTGATTAGTAGAAACTACATCGGTTATCTTCTTTCTACCCTCAACTTGTTTGCCACTGTACCTCGCATATCGTACCGTACGCCTTCACAGGGCACCAAGACTCTACTGCATATGGTATATTAAGAGTATTTACCAAATTTCCCAGATAATGCGAATTCCCCGGAATCCAAACAGAGGTCAGCCCCAATTAGTTCGGATTCCCGGGGATCTAGTGTAATAAAAAGATCTAAAAATGTTAAAATATAAAAGGAAAGGTTCAATTTATTTATATACTACCGCGGCAATTGGATCATTAATATTCATTTGATTAAAAATGTTAAATACATTAGAACTAACATATTTGGAATTTTCTACAGCAAAATAATATTTTAAATGTTTATTTTATTATAAAGGACCATCAAGAACAAAATTCTTTTTTTAATCTGTACACTGAAATATTATCAAAATTTTATCAAATTTCACCAATAAATCAAAAACTTGAAATTTCAATATGCTATTAAATAATGAGTCAGTGAAGTAAACTTTTCGAAGTGGCGCTATTAAAATAAATGAAATAACAAATACAAGCAAAATTCAACAAATGGAATTTTACTACTCACACAAATCTCAAATAAAACTAGACTGGTCAATTCACTTAAATACCCTATAGATTATATGCAATAATAAGATCTAATCACTATAAGCAATAATAAAGAGCCAACTTAAATATGAAATAAAAAAGGCAAACACAATACCAACAAGTATACAGAAAATTTTTGCTAACTAATTAACTCTTATCTTAAATATCAGAGAAAATAATATACTTCTCCAAACTACTAGAAATAAGAAAAAATAAAGAACGATGAACTGTGTTAAAACAGATTATAATGAAAAGAATAAACGAAAAATTCTGTAATGTGAAAAATGTGCGATAAATGTCCATTGATCAGTATGACGCAATCGCTACACATTTCGGAAAGGATGAGTCACAAGGATGAACTATGGTAAAAGCACTGTTGCTGGGGCATTTATACCCCTCCTTGTCCATCCGCATCTACGTCTCTGGATACTTTGTCGTTGCGTGTGTGCGATACATCTAATGCAGATGTTAATAATCAATCCTTTCGGTTCCTGAATTCCACAGTCTCGTCCATGAATCTACTGGGCGTGAATTAACTTGTTTACTCACAAACTGTTTTGCGTTGCAAATTCTCAGAAGATTACGAAGTACTTTCTGATCAACTTTCTGTGTTGCGATTCCGTGTTTTCAACAACAACTGAAACAAGTAAGATACTTTTTCTCTGGGCTGGATAAATGCCATTAATCTGTAATTTGAGCATTATTATAAAAATTAAATATCTTAAAAGTATCTATTGATAAATAAGTTTTCAAACCTGTCAGTGCTTTTCATTGCAAAATATTCTGTTGATTGTTCATTTATTTTATGACTGTAGTTTCTGATCCTATAATAAGATAAAACATTTAATAAATGTGGATAAATTGTTTATAATTATAAAAACGCGGAACTTACTAAAACTTTTGAATGATCTAGACATCGCTAGCTTGTTTACGTTTTGTACTGTCAAATATCAAATACCCTGCCACTGATCGTCGCACGTCTCTCTCTGGGAAACCTTGCGCGTTACCACATGCGCAGTATCGTATTCTTAATGGCGAATCGATTATTCTAATGCCATTGTTGCCATATTTGCCTTTCTAAGGCCAAATTTTGGAAATGGGTCCTTTTTTCAAAGTGCTTGGCCTTAGGAATTTTTATTTAGCCGTATATTCATTTTTGACCGTATTTTCCTTCATAACTTTTAGAACCATTTTTATTAGTTATTCTACTGTTTTTAACACATATTTGATTTTACCCTTTTTAAGTCGTCCACAGTCAAACATAGAACGAAGTAGTTCTTAATGGCACAAGGTTTTTCTCTCCAATATGCCAGAATAGGGGATAACAGCCTTTGTTGCTTCAAATCCCATACCTCTTTAATTCAAATTCAATCTGCCAGAATATCTCTTTGTCCGGACGAAAGTAGCGTTTCTGCTCATCAAAGGATTTGTAGAAATATAGGAGGTACTACTATTTCTGTTATTAGTCCTTTCTTTCTCTATCCGAATTCATAAACGAAGAGTTGCTAACTATAAGAAAATGGGAAAGAAAGATTAGATTTTTATTTTTTTTTTCTTCGAAGGACGGAAATAGGTGCGTGATTTATAACAGCTATTTATCACGTTCGCTGCATTGACTCACGTCTGACATTCGAACCATCTGTCTAGATAGATTATCCCTTCTCTGCTTCTCTTCGCAACAGTAGAGAAGGGGTCATTCATCTAATTAGATAATACTTCCCTATTAGTACAAGATGATCCGTAATATTCATACACAGTGGCGGCTCGTTTTATGTACTCTTGAAGGTGCTGTAATTTTTAATCCTTCACTGCTCATGATCTGCTGCTGCCCTTATATTTTGTGTCTTTTTTCATTAACTTTGAATAGTTTTATATTTAAGGAATGACCTTATATCATTTTTTCTTTTCTAACAGATAAGTATTTTAACAAATTAATTTTAATAAAATATTTTAATTCGAAATTTGTTAAGCTGAATTTTTGAAAACACATGCATCGCGGAAAATTTCTCATATGTATTTCATCACCATTTATAAGTAAAAATTATCGAAAAATTCCTTTGGATTGCAAGATGTTTCATACAAATTTAATTATTATAGAAACCTTTTCAATTAAATTTTTGTTTATCATTAATTTTCCTTCATTTTCTTATTTATTTTCAAAGATTTAGTTAGCGAAAAAATTTTCCTCTGAGATAATATGTTCGAAACTCTGTTCCTATCTCAACTGGTACTGCCGAACTCGACAGTTCCCCTTCAACTAAGAATGTAATAGGGACATGAATGGAAAGCCTACGCTACGTAACTACGCATGCGCGCAGGAGGAATTCAGTGCTGGAACGATCCTCAGTTCTCTTTTGCTTTAAGTTACTTTCTCCTTTGCGCATCATCATCGGGTAGTGAAAAATTAAGACAGGAAACTTAGTTTTCTGCCTTAGTTTTTCCTATTGCCTTATTTGAAAATCGAAAATCGTTTAGTGTAAAATTTCGTTAGATTGTTGATAGATTTAAATATTAAATGCGAAATAAAATTAATTTACACAATGGAAAAAGTTGGGGATGCTGCAGTACCGCACTCCCTATGCACGAGCTTCCCCTGTTGATACATCTTTACAATTGTGTGCGGCATTCAGCAACATCGTGGAAATATCGTAGAATATCTTGTGCTAATAGAGTTTTGAATCGTATTTGATTCAAACGGCTATTAACGATTTTAAAAAGAGAAATAGCCTACATCTTTGTTATTGAATTAAATACCAGTGGATAAGTGTCTCAGTGGCGTAGCGAGGGTCATAATATGATTTTTTCGCTCCCCATTGGTGATGTTGCAAGTGTAAAGGGTTCCCGGGGAATGGTATATTTTCTCCCCCACTTTTTATTTGCCTTTAAAACGTAACATAAACGCATTCACGTTTTGTACCCATGGTCAGTAGGTAATGAGAGTGGCGCCCAGAAAAATAATGATTTTCCTTTTTATCCCTGTCGCTATCAGTGGTTTGAAAAGGTGAATGCTGCAAAAGATATTATATTACTTTTTTACGGCCCCTCATCATATTTTGCTTTAAAAATGGTATAAACGCACTAATTTTTTGTCTTCATGGCGCCTCTAAAACTGGCGTCTGGGGTATATATACCACCTCGCCCCCTGGCGTTACGCCACCGAAGTGGCTCCCGGGGCATAACATGATTTTTTCAACCCCTTCGATATCAGTTTATAGCAAATCTAAATGGCGTCCAGGATATGATATTTTTTCCTCTCTTCATTAAAGTTGATCTTAAAAAGTGACAGAATGGCGCTTGGTGCTCATGTTTCATGTGCATGACGACCTTTAAGACTGGCGATCGGGAGAATCTATACTTCTCATTTGCCCCAAGTAGTAACGCCACTGTGAAATATCTACTTCAGCTATTTGAAGACAAAGATTTTAATTTTAAATCTAAGACTGAGGATAGATTTCGGAAATAATGCTTACATCGAGGCAGTGTATTGGATTTGGATATTATCTGAATAAAATCACAACTGACAACAGGCCATTTTTGAAACTTCTATATTTTTTTTTAGAAACTCTTAGCCATTTAGTCAGAAATCAGCTTTATTTATATTAATTGAATTGGAATTTCTGCACTGGTAGTCATTTATTACGGATGCGAAATCGATTTCAATTAATTTAGCTTTTTTTGAATTCTAATTTGAAAATTTCACTCAGAATTATTTTTGAATTATATTATCAAAAGAATATAAAAAATAAAAAACAGGTATTTCAATCAATAGAAAAAGTTCTTTCCATTACGAGTAGTCATTTGTACGGCTTACAGTATTTTTGAAATTTGAATTGGTACGGGTCATTTTACGTTCATCAGGCGAGTACGAATGACCCCATTGCATTTAAGAGCAAAAACAATTAGTAAGCATAAATTTGGACTTGTGAAACTGAAACAGATCTTTAGGATTTCCTCTTGCATTTGCAGTGAGCTTTCTGCCTGATGAAACCAAATCAAAAAATGTATCAATGTTTCTTTATCATTTGTGTGTGTGTTTTATTTCTTCTTTGAACATAAAATTTTAAATGTGTTCTATTGAATTGTCACACATGCTATAATGTGCTTGTTTAAATTTTTTGTTTAAATTTTTATTTCTCTTTTGTTTCTGTTTCACTATTTTATGTTGTTTTATGAACTTTCCTGTCACTTCGTTTGTCTTCTGCTTTTAATTGTTCAGAAACTGTGCTTTTGCTGTTGCTTTTTGCATGCAGTGTGGCTAAGTTTTGTTGCGATGTTCTGTAATTTGATGTAATGTTTTTCTTTCTGTTATGTTGTTATTTTTTACACCCCGTCGTACGGGTCAGTGCCTTACACCCTCTGGGAATTCAGTGCCAGCGTGGAAAAATAAATGAATAAACACGTGAACGAAGCTGTGAGGATTTATAGTACATATCCGTATGCTATCTTCCTGAAAATAAGACCCTGTCTTGTATCAAATTCTGAACCAAAAGACGCATTAGGGCATGTTTTCAAGGGACGATTAATTTTTTCATGCAAAATTCACGTTTATTCATGTTAAAGTATTATATTTGTTCCTCCTATATATTCTTGCACAAAAATTTACATTTATTCAAAGACAGACATATCTGTGTTTGTTTCTAATTCAAACGCAGATATGTCTATGTTTGAATAAATGTTCGCAAGAAGACTTTGTCTTCTTGCGAGCATCGTCGGGCCTCGTAACAGTCTCGGTTTCGGGACCGGAGGTTCACACGGTTGAGGCTCGATTCCTCCAGAGATCTACCTAGTACGTGGGTCCGATATTTCTTAAATCCGCGGGCTCAGCCATTCTCCTGATATTGTGATGTAGACAGGTGGTGCTGATTCAAATGCCATCCTCGTTATCTGACCATGATTCAAAATTCAAGGTTCATTCCAAAATGGCTCTCATGTAACTTCCAAACGAGCCGTTAATCTAAACAAACTAACCTAATCTGGAACATCGTTATAAAGACATTTCAGGGGCAAATACTTGAATATCTGCCCTACGAACAACCACTTTGATAAAATAAAATCAATATAAAGGATCAAAATATTAGCTCATTTGAGTCTATTATTCAACCAAGTGCTAATCGTCCGTTGCAACACACGATGTATTGAATGCTGAAGATTGTAATTAATTACAGCCATGTTCGTTATTTATCAAATGTGTAGGTTTATTGAATCTACCTGCACTTTTGATATCGGTCATTCGACAATAAGTCTGGAGTCCGCTTGGTTGGCGTTCTGGACTAGGCTTATTTTGGGGATAGGCTTGTATTGCGATCATACTGAAAAATTATGTCACGGCTCATCTTTTGATTAGGTCCTATTTTTGAAAAAAATACGGTGCTAGGAATGACACGATATGGGCTTAGCGGAACAGATCGGGTGCCACTTGTTCCAGAAACAGACTTTACAAGTACCAGTTCAAAATCTTGGCGAATGACGCTTTAATACCAACCGAACACAAAGAGTACCATGCATCTATAACTTCAGTCACTTTCTTTATCTTTAATGAAGCGCACGTCACACGGAGAGATATCGTACTCTTTTATCGTGAGCACGAGCACAATGCCACTCAGCAAAAAGTTTGTAGCACGTGACCTGTCTGACAAGATGACGGAAATCGTGGACTCTATTCAATCGGCTTGAAAATGCACACGATGGGGACGGAAAATCGTGTGCAGTGGAAATTCAAATCAATAGGGTGTGACGTTGACGGTGACGTTGTTCGACAAGAATGGTGCAACGATGACCGAAATCCTGTCTGATGGGTTTTCTCAATGCTTCAACTTTTTTGCTGAGTGGCATTGTGCTCGTGATCACGAGAATAGAGCATAGCAGCTGTCCGTGTGATATGTGCTTAGAGCAGTGTGGGACGAAATAACGTTAATTTTGATGCGCGTTTGAGTCGATTGCCTCCTAAGCCTCTATAGCAAAAACTTAAAGTGTTTCGAACCTCTACTAAGGAACATTGTAGCATGATAACGTTGTTGACTTGATTCGTCTGTCTTTATACAGTTAAACCTGTGTATAACGATACTGTCTATAAAGATAAATCTGCCTGTAATGATATTTTCTTTGGCCTTGGTGGAATTCTTATTTACTCAACTTGGCTTTGGTACTCATGCCACACTTTCTAACATTTTTAAGAGCTCACCTGCAAACTTCTCTAATTTTTTTAAAATAATAAAATTAAAAAATTAAAATAAAAAATTATAAAAATGCATAAAAGCGATAAAATAAAATATTAAAAAACAAAATAAAATCCTTAAAAATTTTTTTTGAAAAATCTACAAAAAAATTATCAAGTGTTTATTTAGTGTATCTCTCACTAGATGGAGATAGGTGCGCGCACCTTTCTACTAAGTTTACATTGTAACGGTGTCCTTTCTTCTTTTCATCTCCACAGCTTTTATAAGAGGTAAAATTTTAAGCCCTTCTTTTCATACTTTGCTTAAAAGACTGTTTTTAATTTCTTCCCCGTGGATAAATGTTTTTCTTTTCAATATATTCCGGAATATAATTCAGGCCTTAGAGGAAATTAATATTAAATTCAGACCTTAAAGTCTTTTTCCTCTACAAAAAACCTATTCTAGTTTTGAATCTGCATGGATGAATGGCCTCTGATGAAGTCATCCACCGGATTCTTACTTCTTATCGTTGTCTGTTATCATTTTTTGTATTTTTAACTCTTTCACATTTAAAATTTCTCTTTATTAGTGTTTATATCTTATTAGTATTTATATCTTATTTACTCAATGTATTTTCAACCTACCTACAACAATTTTCAATTTTTAGACTCACCTATCTATGTTGGAAAACAGAGAAACAACAGAGTATTCATAAAGACGAGAGAGTCCATTTTTACTCTAATAAGATGTATTTATTTGAGTTGGTTTTATCATCTCGATAAACATTGAAAGAAACATAACTAAATTATTATTACATACAAAAACATTATGTTCCAGTAGC
Organism: Araneus ventricosus; assembly: GCA_013235015.1. Classification (NCBI taxonomy): domain Eukaryota; kingdom Metazoa; phylum Arthropoda; class Arachnida; order Araneae; family Araneidae; genus Araneus; species Araneus ventricosus. The sequence continues at coordinate 100,215 of BGPR01002383.1, read as the reverse complement.
AACATGATGAGCACAAGTGATTACATGGTCGAATCGACTGCATATCCATTTCACATCGATCCGCCTCGATCACCACATCCTGTCCACTTCTATCCATATACACAGAGAATCCGCAGGCCTTTTATATACGCTAACATCATACAGAAAATGACGTCATGGAAATGTCCACCTTGCGGCACAGGAATACTCAGAGATTTCATTTCCCTTACGGCACGACCGATTATCTCCAACATACGGCCCCACGGTCGTGTAAGTGGTATTAAATACAATCTTCAAAACGTCTCTAAACTTATTCACTAACAAAGGTTTTGTCAAGAAATCAGACAGGTTTTTCTTCGATTCTATGAAACACAATTCAATTAACTTGTCTTCAATTAATTCTCTAATAAATTTATATCTTATGTCTATATGTTTCGTTTTAAAGTTTTCACAATTATTTTTACAAAAATAAATTGTGGCTTGATTATCACAGAATATTTTAGGAATAATTTTATTTGAAAAAATATTAAGTTCATTAATCACTCGAGAAAACCAAACTGATTCATTTGCACTTTCACTTAACGCTACAAATTCCGATTCCATAGAACTAAGTGCAATGCACTTTTGTTTGCTCGAACGCCAAATGAAAATTACATCTCCAAATTTTATCAAATATCCACTTGTAGAATGTCTGTTTGTTAAATTGCATCCCCAATTAGCATCTGTATAACAAGTTAAATTTGAATTCTTAACATTTGATAGATTAATCTTATAATCCTTAGTTTTAAATACATAATTCATTATATCAACTACAATCTTCCAGTGTTCGAATGTGTAACCATTCGAGAATTGCGACATTAGATTTACTGAAAAACTAATATCAGGTCTTGTCCTATCAGCCAAAAAAGATAAGCAACCAATTAAGGACCTGTATGGAAATTTCATCATCAATTCATTTTCCACAATATCCTTTTCCTCAATTTTTTCAGGAAATTTGCTACCAAGCTTAATGGGAAGATTAACGTGCGATTTTGGTAGTTCTTTAAATTTTATCATCAACTTCTCTATATACGTTTTTTGATGCATAAATAAATCTTTATTCATCTCAAAATTTACTCCTATCAAATATTTTACCGGACCAAGCTCGGTTAAATCCAATTTTCTTTTAATTAGGGCAATAGTTTTATTTATACCATTTAACGTTTTACCAAAAACTACAATGTCATCTACATAAATTACTAATATAACATCTTTATTTTTATACAAACAATTAGACCATAATAATTTATCAAAGTTTTTCAAAATGTGATCCAATTCACAGTTCCAGCTTCATCCGCTTTGGTGTAAGCTGTATAACGCTTTATGAAGCAAGTACACTTTGCTTTCTGCATCTTTTATAATAAAACCTGGTGGCTGTTTGAGATACACTTTCTCATTCAACTTACCATACAAATATGCAGACTTTACATCAAGTTGTACATGATTCCATCCTAACAATGATACTAAAACAATAAACATTAATTTGACAATAGAAAAATTTACAACCGGAGAAAATGTTTCTCCATAATCAATACCAGCTTTTTGTTTGAAACCTAACGCAACTAACCTAGCTTTGTATTTCTTTGGTTTATTTTCTTCATCATGTTTAATATTATAAACCCATTTACTTCCAATTATAGTTTTATTAGCAGGTGGATCTACTAATTCCCAAACCTTTCGAGTTTATCATATTAAGCTCTTCCCTCATGGCAAAATCCCATTTTTCTTTATCCTTACTTCTCTGTGTATCCTCAAATGTTTTTGGCAATTCAGAATTATAACATTCATATTCTAATGTTTCGTAAATCTCATCCGAGTTAGAACCTTCACTTCTTGAATCATTTTCTGAATTTTTATTTTTATCGGAATATTTAGTAGTTGCCTTAAAATTAAATTTTTCCGGTTCAAAAGTCATTTTATTTTCCTTACAATATTTCCTAACTTCATTTAAAGATTTAAGTTTAGTTTTACTAGACGGAGGACAATAATATACATACATTTGTTTACTTCTAGTCTTAGTATATTCTTTTCTTGTCCAGTCTTCTATGTCAAGAGGACTTAATTTGTCTAACAGTTTAGTACTATTTGAATCATCTAGATCTTCAAATTCATTTACCGAGTTTAAATTAAATTTAGCATACTCGTATTGTTTATTTTTACCAAAAAAACTTCTTACTCCGTTTTTACTTTCATCAATATACACATGTATAGTCTCAATCACTTTATTTTCATTTGGAAGAAATACCCGGTAACCCTTGGTTCGTAATGAGTAACCTACTAAGATACCAAGTTTGGCTCTAGGTTGCAATTTATTTCGTTTTATTTTTGGAATATGCACGTAAGCTAAAGATCCAAATATTCTAAAATGTCTTACCGACGGTTTGAACCCAGACCATATTTCAATTGGAGTTTGAGGGCTCGTTAGTTTATGTTCGCATCTATTTTTAGTATGAACAAAGGTTAAAAGAGCTTCAGCCCAAAATTTTGGCTGTAAACTGCTGTCGTGGAGCATAGCTCGTACTCCATCCATTGCCATCCATCTACTCTATTTACAGAAAACATATATTCTTTACGTGAATTGTATATAATCATTTTATCACGGCCCCATTCAATATAATTACCAACAATATCAATTTGGGCACCACATATCAGATTTCGTCTCATTTTGGGTACATACAATACATTTTTTTAATTTATTTCTACTTTACCTTTAACGTCCAAGATTGTAAATTTAATGTCTCCAATACCCACGGCTTTTGCAGAAGAGTCTCTCTCCCCCACCAGAACTTCAGTTGGGTAAATTTGCTTCAGATTCGAGAACCAGTCCTTTTGATTGCATATGTGAGTAGTAGCTGCCGAATCGATGAGGAACTCCGCTGGTCTTTCTCTGGTGACCGTTGTCTCCACGTTTGATGATTCGAGTCCCTTCATTTCAGCTAGTCGATTTGGACCTCGATTTTCTGTACAAAAGGATTTGTCCTGCGATTCTTTTTTCTTGCAACATCCATCTTCTGAGTGACCTTTTCTTTTACAGTATTTGCAGAAATTTGAGCTTGATTTCCTATTTCTTCTTACACCAGGGTTCATCACGGTTCCACTGCCATAGGATTTCGTCGCTGTGTTCTTCTGCTTCTGACGATTTTCCTCAGGGCTCCTTCCTCCTGCTGTATAGGCGTCAGTTACTGATTGGACTCTATTTTCGTCTTTAAGTTTTAGCTGTACTCTCCCGGATTCTGTTATTAGTTGCTTCGTAATATTATCCACCGTAAATTCTTCATATTTTATTCTATATAGGATCTGGACCAAATTGTCGTATTCTGGAGGTAGAAAACGTATTAGTTGAAAGCATACAAGAATGTCAGGCATCTTGAATCCCGCTTCTTTTATTTGTTGGTTCTTCTCCACGATTTTCTTGCTGTAGATTCCAATAGTTTCTTCGTTAACGTCGAATCTGCTGCTGAAGAAATCATCTACTGAACTTGCAAGACGGGCTCTTGAACTTTGTTCGAAATTTGTTTTTAGAGTATCCCAAGCCGTTTTTCCATCTTCAGTATCAGCAATGAGGGCTTGATATTTCCGTTCAACTCCCATGTATATCGTCGTATAGGACCTTTGCTTTCTAAGTTCATACGCCAGCTGTTCTCGATCGGATGCTCCTTCAGAGCAAGGTTTCTCAGTTCCAAGAATAAATTGCCAACATCCCTTTTCCATCAACAATACCTTCATGTCTGTTTTCCAGCTTCCATAGTTGAAGTCGCTAAGCTTCGGAAAGGCGAAAAATGAAGTTTCGGCAGATTCAGACGTGCTGTAGATGAAGGTTTTTTTTTTCTTTCTCACAGTCCAAGAAATTTATATGTGCAACGCTGGAGGTTAATGGCCCATAACCAATTTCTCTGTTGGAAAACAGAGAAACAACAGAGTACGCATAAAGACGAGAGAGTCCATTTTTACTCTAATAAGATGCATTTATTTGAGTTGGTTTTATCATCTCGATAAACATTGAAAGAAACATAACTAAATTATTATTACATACAAAAACATTATGTTCTAGTAGCAACATGATGAGCACAAGTGATTACATGGTCGAATCGACTGCATATCCATTTCACATCGATCCGCCTCGATCCACACTGATCACCACATCCTGTCCACTTCTATCCATACATTCATATACACAGAGAATCCGCAAGCCTTTTATATACGCTAACATCTTACCGAAAATGACGTCATGGAAATGTCCACCTTGCGGCACAGGAATACTCAGAGATTTCATTTCCCTTACTGCACGACCGATTATCCCCAACAATCTATAATGATAATTTTACATCTTTAGAAGCTGGTACAGAACAATCTCAATTTTTTTCCTTGGTGAACGACACCTTACGGTCAAGAATGTGAGATAACAGGGAAATAGAGAAGAGCGGGTTAGAAACCGGAACCTGTTTTAGCAAGGGGTCCGGGGAGGCTAGCGATTGAAATGTGCTTAGATGTTTGTTGCTTCTGACTCCTGATGAGAACTAACCTGTTCATTCGCATTCAGCACTTCGGATTGACCACTTGCTCCTTGAAATTCGTTTTTGATCTGTTTACACTTATGATATAGGATGGAGCGACGTAAAGCTTTGACATTTGAAGAAAAGTTACAAATAATTTCTTAAAAACTAAAGTAAGCTCATGCTGCTAAAAATATAGCATTTTTCAGTCGACCATGGTCACATTTTTTGGGAAAAAAATAAGACATTGAAGATACCGTGGAAAAATATAAAGTGGATTTTAAAAATTTATAGGTGCCGTAAATGACGATGTTGATGAAGTTTTCTACTAGAATTTTCATTTTCAATTACTTAAAAAAGTTTTAAAATAAAATTACAATCAGTATATAAAATTGTATATTTTTTATGTTTACAAAATACAATTTTGTATCAGCGATAATTTAGAAGATGAATCAATAAGCGCAATAAAATTTGTTTGTATATTAAATACATGCACACGCACATATACACTGGATGCGCAAATGCTCAAATGTCTAAAACAATAAATTTTCTAGGTCCATAAAATATCGTTATAGACAGATTTCACTATATTATTTTGAAAAATTTGCTCTTAATTATATAGCAACGTAAACGTGTGCTCAAAAAATGCATTTAATATCGTCGCAACGCGGGTGTGTATAAATTTGAATTTAATGAAGCCTATAAATATTATTATGTTAAAATTGCTCATTGTGTATTATTGTCTGTGTACTGATGTACTTATTGTGTACTGCTACACGTCTCCTTTAATTGCGAGAATTCGCAAACTGAATACCTTTTCTTTAGGGCCGGATTAAATTCTGTAGGGGCCCTTAGGCAATGCATATTTCGGGACCCCCTTTGTCTTCCAAACCCAATTTTTTTATTGATTATAAGCAGTTTTTATGTAACACATATAACGACAAACTGAAATAAACAAGGATATTTAATCTGAATACCTTCTGTTAATAGTGGTTTGACATTTTATAGAGTTAGAAACTTAAAAGCAATTTTAATGCATTTTTTTAAAAAATTACAAATATTTTTAACGTATTTAAATACTAAATACAAAGTTTTGTGTACGCTGTTGAGATCCATTTCAAGGAAAGAAAGAAGACTAGCACTGATCTATCACTTTGAAAACACGGAAGTGAAATCCTGAGTATAGTGTTTTTGAATTTTAATAATGGTTTTTGAATTTGAATATGTTCAAGTGCCGCCCTTGTAAATCAAATGAAAAGAACAAAATTAGCTAATTCTGAAAAGAATACCGAAAAAATAGAAGATCTTGGGACCGTTGAAGGCCCTCTAAGTTGCTGGACCATGGTACCCATTTTACCGTTAATAATCCGATCCTATTTTTCTTTAAAAAACAAAATGCTCTTCATTGTAGGGCTGAGCTAAAATTCGCACACTTTCGGTTTAATCTGTATCAGACAATGTATAAATAAATCGATGTTTCGCCAAGTATTTAAATTAGGCTGGATTCTTAGAATTGAATGATTCATTTTTTCTTTTCTTTTTAGCCAGGGAGTGATAGAGGATGAAATCAAACGCACTACAACGAAGTGATAGTACATCCTCCGCCCTCGAATTTTTTCGATCTCTGTACCTACAAACGCGACTGAGGATTGGACCACATCTACGCGTGAACCGTGATTACAGGGGAAGTTCACCCTTCAAACTCTTTGTATTCCATCACCAACCTCACTTTTAGAAACATTCAGTATTTTGATTTGTCTACCTCTCCGAGAAAATAAAATCACAAGCAGAGTAGTTCTTACTGAATTGGATTCGCACTTCCAGAAATCGCTCGAATCGTTCACTGGTCACAGCTGTCTAGACGAATAGATTTCTTCAAACTTTTAATCATAGGCCACCAACGAAGAATCAATCTGATTCAAGAGAGATTACGCTTGATGAATACAAGAGGAAGAATATTCCTAGTGATAAAGCATCGCGGCGAAGCTGATGCTGAGGTGACCGTCTACTTAATGATTCACCAGATCTAAGTATTTATGACAGAAGAGAACGACCACGCATCGGAGAAGTTCCACCTGATTATCCACGGTTGCTGACTGTCATCATAAATCCAACTCAAACAGCTTTCCTGCTGGTCAGAAAGACAATCGAAACGCCACCCTGAATACGACGAAGAAAATCATTTTAAATGAAACGTATTTAAAGATATTTATTTTCTTTAGCTTAGTTTTCATCCTAACTCTAGATGAAAGTTTGCAGAAGATATGACATGTAGATACCATCGTTTCCACTGCAAGTAAGGTAAATACCATCAGAATTTTTTCTCCTGGATACACGTAACGGCTTGGTTGAGTATTTTGATGAGCATAAAAAACGCTCTCAAGGCCCTCCTACAGTGCACCGCTCCCGGTTCACTGCACATTTATGATGACTCTTTTCAAGAACGTCCATTTTGATGGATTGTTGTTCATCCCATCTTTAAAACCAAGTCATCTTTAATATTTACGACATCCCATCTTTACTACTTCAAAAAGTCCATTTCGTACAAACACAAGAACAGAGTGAAGTTAAAATAATAAAAGTCATAAAGTAACTAGTTAAAGTGTGAATAAAATAGTTGAATTATCCTTTATCTTCCTCTTGCAGAAACCTAGAAATATCAATAATTCTGTTATTATTGGATCTCAGAGCAACATATAACTTCATGGTTAGGAAGAAAACATCATGAGTAAGTTATTAAAGGCTTTGTTTAAATCTACCAGAATATAACAACTGAACGTTCCTTACCATCTATTTCACTCTGATATTTGAAATGTCTCTACAAACATAGACTATAGAATTACAATCACAAATTTAAATTAAATAATTCGGAAGAACTTGTTTATAGAATACTTAATCGAAATAAAATTATATTTTCTCTAATGAATTCACATTAGTATAACATAATGTTAAAGTATCATTTGAAATTGCCAATTCATTTTGGTTCATTACACAGAACTAAACACCTGAAATTGAGGAATTTTGAATTTTTTCCATTAGGTAGCAGAAAATCTTCTGTACTTATTCATAGAATATCAGTAAGAGAATATTTTATAACCCTAACTTTCCTCAAGTTCCTATACCATGCATAGACTAATCCTTGACGCATATTGATCGAATTACCGTCCTTTACTCCGTCTCAATATTAGTACGTTTCTAAACAATTAGAGATGAGTCTAGTTAACTTGAAAAATGCTTTGAAATGCGGAAACAATTGTTTTTGTTTTAGATGTTTAACTAGATATTCTCTGGTAAAATTCGAATTTGATTAAGTCGCATCCTATCGTTATATTAAATGCCTGTCCTGAATTAAATGAGAAGAAGAAAATCCTTCCAATATTTATAAACAAAAAAGTTCCAACCTTCACACTCAAATGATCTGAGCAGGAATACATGACACTAGAATTGAATTTTACACTGCTTCTCATCAATAATGCACTCTGTTTGAGACCACCAATGGATCGCAGGCCTTTTTTTCACAAGACAGTTTAAAACAGAATTGTCTGAACCACCTGAATGGATATCGAAGCGTGAACTCGTTAAAACATTTGCAGCCCTGAAAGAAGAATTGTTTAACAGAGAACGGGAACCATGAAAATAACCTGTAATTTAGAAAGTACTTTTTTGACCAAAAGACATAAAATAAGAATTCTTCCGCAATGCATTAGTTTAATTTTCCTGACGGGGAACTATATGGCCCATCTCAATTAAAATCACAGATACTTCAAAATCCGTTTGTGATAGAGACAATCTCTTGAAAATTCTATAATGAATCACAACGTCGATTTTGGTTTAATTCAAACAAGACCAAACTAATAAATTCTTTTAAACAAAATAGTGATCTAGTTTTATTCAAAATATGAAGCTGCAGAATACACCTTGTAATTAACATGATGAATACCATTAATAAAACTACGCACGAATTGTATTTATTTGAATGAATTGTTATCTGTCTTCATAATAAAAAAAACTTCGTCACTTTTCACTCATTTCAAAAATGAGATTATTCATGCTTAAATGAATTTTGACAATTCTGCTTCGCTGAAATAAAGTGACTAAGAATAAATGCATAGTGTTAAATTCCAGTCAGACAATTTAATAGCTGAAACATTTGGAATTAGTTAGATTAATAGCAGGCAACAGAGATGAAATATTTTTAAGTGCATGCAAGTTTTCTAGCAAAATTTTCTCCAAAATATTTTTAACTACTGAATATTTTCGTTCTAATTTTTGAGAAGTGGATCAGGATGATTCCGTTATGAATTCTGGATCTCTATATTTTTCTAGTTTGTTTTGAATTATTTTAATGCTAGTATTGAAAAATTGTTCTTGTGCAGTCATGTTTCATGAAAAGCATCCTCACATAGTGATTTAAAACTTGTTGATAATGCAACCAGATGTATCACTAATAGTCCTTAACATTAGCAAGTTAATGGAGGTAATGAGTATTTTGGGCAATATTCAACTGGATTAAAACACTAAAGCAGATATTCAATACTTAAATTCAGATAATACTATTAGTTAAAATGCTATTAAAGATTTACCATTGCAATATATTTTCAGTTATTACAATATTAAAAAATCTCCCTAACATTTACTCACTTGTATATATAGTACATAAGGGTATTGAGAGACAGGTATCATTATCATTGTGAAGTCTGAAATGATATAAGAACATTAATTTTTTCAAATTTTCAGGACTTCTGCATTCTCCCCTCAATAGGTGGTACCTCATTCGGCTCAGTGCACTTAGGGGAAATGTAGTGGTGAAACATTCAGCAGACATCTAGCAGCTTGTTTAGTTAAAACGGATCTCCGAAACCCACCACGCTTTTGATACGCGTAAGTGGAGTTATTAAAATAGGGGAAAGTGAAGATTGGAAGGTGATGTTTACATTTTATCGACCGATCCAATAAACAAATCCAAATGCGCTCATGACTCTTGCCTGACACCCCTTCCGATGTAAAATGTCCAAAGTGCTAGTCTCGAACATGTTGAGGAACAGTACCTAAAATATCGGAGGTAAAAAACAACAAAATTTAAAAATGGTTGCAAAAATTAAGCTAGCTTTCCTGACATATTCTTTTTTTTATAATGGGTTTCAGGACATGTAAAAGAAAATTATACCAATTTTTCCAGTACGTATATGAGGGTGACCGTCCCCTGACTGCAAGTCACTGGATTCTATTTTCCAAATGAATTTTCTTCTCCGTTTGTCATTATATACTCTTTCATCGATGATATTTTTAGTTTCTGTAAAGTAACCTAAAATGGAGAGGATTTCTTTTGTCTATTATAGGACCAGGTAAGACAGAAATACGACAAAAATAATTTAAATGTTATTTTTTTTTTGAAAAAATATGCTTAATAAAATCTAATTTATTAATCTTTAAATTTTATTTAAAATTGAGAATAATTTTATTTACAATTGAGTAAATTCTTTTTCAAAAAGGGTTGGTTTGAATTACTTGCCAAAATTATTTTCAATTGTTAGTTCGAGATTGCGCCTTTATAATCGTGCGCTCTTAAACAAAAAAACTCCCTGTCATCACTAAATACTAATACCTAAGATAGGCAACTTATTTTGATATTTGAACTAAAAATTAGGTCTAAAACATTTCGAAAGTGCAAAATCTAATTTCAGTAAAATATACTATTATTGTCAACAACTAGACAGTCTTAAAAAATAAAAGCCATTATTCTAAACTTTCAAGACAGGGTTCACATCCTCAAATGCCTACTTCCGAAACCTTCAATGAGAAGATGTATTTATAAAATTTAATAAAATGTTTTATAAATGTTTTTTTTTTATGTGTTGAAAAGAATTTCCAAAAAGACAAAATCTCATCTCTGTCAAGGAAATGGCTTGGTCTAGCCCACAGAGGTGTAATTCAGTCTATGCCAAGACAGTTGTAATCGTCAAAAAAGCTTCATTTTACCAAGCATAAACATTCAAATTATATGATTTTTTGCATCATTTGAAGATTTTTTCTGTTCAAATATTCTTTTCCAATTTCAAATTCTTAAACTCGCTTCAGAATATTGATCAAAGGATATTAATTAAAATTTAGAATGTATACATTTTGTGAAATTGGATTGCAACTCAAATACACCGATCATACTGGTATTTTCTATCCTGATTCTCATTTTATATTAAATGAATTTGAATTTATAGTCGCCTTTAGTGTTGTTTTGATCTATCCATCATTTTTTTTTATTCCGTATGTACTAAAAAATAATAATGGATCTTCATCCAAACTTTGTGCAAGTTTTACTGCGCAAGCAAATTTTTAAAATTGTTAGCCTGTATCATTTTTACTACTACACTGTAAAAAATTCCGAAACTTTTATGTAAAAAATTACTGTAAAATGAACAATTTACAGTACCCGGCAACTTTCGCCGTACATTTTACCGAAAAGTCGACTACACCATTAGCGCCGCTTGTGTACAGTCTACGCGCAACTATGAAGAACGCAATTGCCAAAAAAGAGAGAAATAGGAGGATGAAAATATAGTAAGTTCTTGTGTTTTGAGTAACATTCCACACTTGTTTAATTTTGTAATTTATATCATTTATTTATTAATTCACTTCACAGGTGATTTTAAACTAGTTGAAGCGATTTAACATTGTTTGAATCTCATATTAGGCTTCGTAAGTATTATATGGTGGTTAGAAGTTTTTTTTTATTTTTCTGTTTACATTTGCTTTTGGGCTCGCATTATAATAATATTATCTCTACAGCTTCTTTTAGAAAATATATTTATTGCTTTTGCAAGCATCGAATTGGTAAATGAAGATATCAAATTTTATAATTAAAAGCTCTTTATACTAAACGAAATAACAAAATATATTGTTTAAGTTGATTGTTCCAATGTAAAAGTTATTCATTATTATCTTATTATTATTTCCATTTTACAATGGAAAATTTTTTTTGGTATATCTTTTGAGGAAAATCATTGTTTTGAGAATGAAAATTTGTTAAAATAAGTTCAAATATTGTCTGTATTCAGAACTAAATGTGTTTTGTTTATTATTTAGCAACCCATTTTATTTAAACTTTTTTTTCTGCTAAAGCTTTGTATCATGAAATTCCTCATATAAAATATCGGACACTAAGAATTGGCTTTAAATACAAGTTTTAATGTTTTTGAGTTACCAAAGAATTTGTCTGATGAGAGATATATAGGGTAAGATGCCCAGTTTTACCAATCTAAGAAGAAAATTTGAAATGAAATTTACAGTGGATGACTAGTTTCAAAGATATTAAATCACACGATACTTATCTCTTTGAAAATCTTTATTGGCTTCTCAGTTATAAAATTTTTCTAAAGCATTTGATGCTGAGTTTTTTAACACGAACAAATAAACTTCAATTGCAACTAAGTTTTGGCCACACTAATATTTTTACAGAGACTTTGAATGAATGAAGTAAAAATAAACCTTTTTATGCAATATATTTTAAAGATTGCTATATGAAAAATGTGATTCTTTTTTTGATGGAATTTTATAGATATAATAAAATTCATACATAAGCTGATTTTAGCTGATTTGTTTAAATATAATGTTATTAATTTAATTTGCTGATAAAATACAAATGAGAATTTTAATTTTGGTTGATAAATACAAATCCATGCATAATTTTTTTTTTTGATAAAATATGAAACAAAAAATGGGGAGAGGACTAAACTTACATTGCAAAAGCATAATTTTTAAAAAATATTACAAATCAAGAATTTGCATTATTATATTCACTAACAATATCCACAAATATGTATTTTTATAATTTTTAATTGCAACATTAATCAAATTCATCAGAATCATTTTTAAAATTAGAGCAATCCATGCATATAAAAGAATATTCCTCATCACTCGAGTCAGGTTCCTCAAGTTGAAATTTTCTAACATAAATGTGAGGTAAACATTCAAAATGGAGATGTTTTTGTCATTCCATTTTGAATGGCCTGAACTGCATTACCAACTTTAGATGGTGAGTAGCAAAATTTTTTGATGGAAATGCTACCTGCCTTCTTATTTTTAATTGGAGCCATTACTATGTAAAATGAAAACAAAGCTATATTAGTTACTTTTCATTTTGAAACAAAACTAAATCAGTTGCTTGTATTTTAGAAATAATAAATAAATTAATTATTCATGCATTTAATTTTTTTACAAGTTGCATGTTTGAGAAAATTGAACCAATCAGATTGAAAATGGTAAAATAAGGATTGCTTAAAGTATTGGAATGCTTCTTATTAGTTAATTTGAAATTACTGGTTAATTATTGGAAAAACAAATCCAATGTGGCTAAAACAGGAGCATCTACCCTATATGTTCTTATTCAAACTGGTCCATAAAGATATTCATATTTTTAATGCTGGTTATTAAATGAAAGAAAAAATATTGTAACTTTTTGCTAATAATTTTAGCATGTTTCTTTACTTTCCCCTACATTGTTAAAACTTTTAAAAAAATTATTTATTGTTTTAATCTATATATTTAAATTACTTATCAACTATCTTAGAATGGTGCGAGTTCCTATTAAGGAATTTTTGTTGATGCCTTTAATGTGTATATGATGCCTTAAATAAAGCATAAAATGTAACTGTCTTGCATCCATTTGATTTTTTTATTGTTTATTTTACAGACTGGAACACTTAAAAAATGTTTACTTGTGAAAAATTTAGTATAACATTAAATACACTGAAAGATTATGTAGATAATTTTTTTCTATATAGCAATGAAAACAAATTTGAAATAATTTGGGATCTCATGCTATTGGTGGTGAAAGTTTTATAGTAGAAAATTTCTGTAGATATTGTGACATAACAAAGAATATGTTCATACAAAAACCATATTGTATAGGTGATTTCAGAACACCTGAAAGTTATCACTTAATTGTGGAACATAAACGTGATAATGTTATTGTTGATGGCATAAAATGCAAAAGCATTTTTAATGATTTGGAGTATTTTCACGTTTTCTCTCCATGCCTAGGACATGACCTTTTTGAAGGTGTTGTAGCAAATTATTTCTTTTTATTCGTTGAGCATTTTGTAAAAATAAAAAAAACATTTTACTTTCTAAGAACTCAATTCTTTTTCAGTCATCAAACAATATTTTTAACATAAAAATAAAGACTGTACTTATAATTTATTTTAGATTTCTACTACTCGTGCTGAGGCATTAAAAATGGACTTGCCTGTAACTCCTGTATAATAGTTTGTGGTAAGTTATATTTTCTGTAAAATTTTTTGAATTGTATGTAATTTTAAAAATGGAACAAGAATACATTTTGTGTGTTATACCTCTTTGTTTTACTAAATCTAGCTACACCTCTACATACATATTGCTAAGTTTAGGGTCAGGTGGGGTGAAGTGGTCATACATCAAATAAAATTCTATAACTTTGTAATGAATATTGGTATGAATGTAATTTTTTTTATTTTAGCTTTGAATAGTTAAGAACTAAGTTTAACATTTAAAATTATATTAATTGCAACACTTTAGTAGGAGAAAACACCCATTTTGTTTGTTTATGTAGCAGTTTGAAGTTGGAATACCTAATTTAACTTTTCTCCTACATTTTGTTTAATTAAGTTTGCATTAAATTGACTCTGCAGAAAGCTTCATACAGATCTTAAGAATACTTCCTCATTAACAGATAAGCTGAATTAATTACAGATATTATTTTATAGTAATTTAAGTAAGATGGGGTAAAGTGGTCATAGGGATAGGCTTAACATGCATCACTGTTTTAAAAATTTCTTAAGCTTAATTTATTAGACAGGTGTTAAATATTAAAGATATATTACAGATTATAATTAAAGATTTGAAACTGGATAACCCCAGTTTTTGTACCAAAAGCATCACATAACGCATATAAGAAATCAGCCAATTGCAAAAAAGGATGTACTCAAAGGTCGATCAGTTTTTTTTTTCTCTCGAAACTAAATAATTGAATGATTATCAATCATTAAAGATTTTTAAAATTATTACATTTTTAATTAAATTATTTCAAGAAGTATAATATGTTTGTTTGCATTTTGTAATTGTATAAGTATTAAAAATTTATTAGTAAATATAATGCTAAAATTACTTTGCTGATTTAAAAGCATTAGTGACTTTCTATTACTTTTGACTTTGAAGTATGTGTGTAACATTTTCGCGCATATTAATGGGGAAAAGTCACTATTTTAACCTCTAGTTATTTTTTCAATTTATTATAAAATATTCCAAAAGTGAAGCATATTCTATCTGCCAATTAAGTGTTGCTTTGATAATTTCTTGCAATGCTCAATTTTATTACAGTTTTAAGAATTGAGCAAAGCAAGTTTTTCATATATATTTTTAAATTAATTTCTGGGCTTGCTTCCTTTTCTGCCTTTTTTAGTATTTCAGCATTGTATTCAAGTGTTGATATTCTATCACATTTTGGGAAAAAATAGCCCAAGTCAATATACAAAGCTAATTGTAGCCTTTTAATGTTAAAATGGGAATAAAATATAGATTTTACCCATGACCGAACTTTAAAATGTATTTTACCTACAGTAATACAAAGTGACTTGGTCTCTTTTGACAGTACACCCATAATATGTTTGCTTGATTTCTGTATAATTTTCTGGATTCCTCAATTGCTGTAGAGATAAAATAATTTAATACATTGTGCATTATTATATTTCTAGGTGGTTTGTGAGCATTAATTCGAGCGAGGAGCTGAAACAACCCAGACTAAAGGGAAGAAGGCCTCTATTGAAAATTTTTTTATGTAATACTGTGTAAAATGTAATGTGCAGTGGTCCTATAATTTCAAATAGAACTAATCTAAAATGTATTAAAATATCTTTTTCAACTTTTCTCTTCAGTATAAAATGATAAACAAAATGGTAAAGGGAATTACAAAGAACAATAACAATAATTTTGTTTCTTAATAACCACAGAAGTTTAAAAATGGGATATTAAAAAATCTCGTTTGTGTGTGTTATTTTAAATATTAAAAATAAATACTAAAATTATATTTAAAACTTTCTACCATTAGTCAAACAGTCCATGAATTTCTTTCCAAAAAGAATGTTTTCAAACTGATTTTTCATATAAAATATCCTTTTACATGTAAAATAACACTTTTTAATAATCTGAAAATTGCATCGAGGTGGGAAAAAAATGTTGCCAAATTGACAGTTTCTTAAAGTTTAATAATATTTAAAATGTTTGTCCATTTTTATGGATATTCAATTCTTTAGTGTTGTAGTGTAAAATTTAAGCTTTAGTTTGAATTTGGGTTAATATACTCAATTGATAGCTCTTTTATTTACCCTGGAAAAAGAGCCTTTGAAAAATAGCTTTAACATAATCAGAATAAAATAGAAGCTTTTTTAAAAAAAATCTCCACCTGGTAAAGTGATTGGTGTTTTGCAAGATCCATTGGTAACATATATTTTAAGTAAGAAAATATAAATATTTATTAAAATTTATAGTTATCACAGTTAAAAAAATTGTTTCTAATTTTTTATTGAAAATTCCTATATTTTTCTGTACTTGTGCTGCTATTATTGTATTTAGACTGCAAATTGTGATGTAATTTTACAATTTTTGTGTCTTGAATGTACATTTTTATGACTGTGTCATTGTATATTTTAACTATATCTTCTTTAACTATCACAGTATTTTGTACCCGTGTCATTGTTTTTTTTTAATTTGCTTTGTTTTGTACTATTGCTAATGTTGTCATATTACTATTTGTAAATAGAAAAATAAAATGTTTTTTGTTACATTTTGATTTGTTATTTCGTTGCTAAAAATATCCCAACCTAAAGCTCTTTTAAAAATTACATATTACTATAAAATTTACTGTGAGGGAAGTCAGGGAATTTTATCGATCTGGAAAAATCGGGGAAATTAATAGTTATTTGTTTCTTGAGTTATTGTCTATAAATTAGTATCTTATATCTAGCATTATTTGTAACAGTAAATGGAATTTAAAAAACTTATATTCATTTATAAAAGCATAAGTTTTTGATTAGAGCGATTAATCTATGATTTGTTAAAGAATAAAGATTTGAAGTAATATTTTGGCAGTTACTCTTGTTTAAATCTTGGCTAAAATATATATTGGGTACGTATTTCGTATTTATTTATTTTTCTTTTCAATTCAAATTTATAATTTTCTATTATTTGGGTACGTATAATTACTATTTTTATATTTATGCTGCAACATGTTATTCTGGTAACCATGCAAAGAGCACTAATTAGTTATTGAACTATTTTAAAGTTTTGAGCAAAGATCACAATATCCTGTACTGTTAATATAATTTAACTTGTGTTGCAAAGAGTAGTTTTAATGTTTCTTAGAATTCTTAAGCAGTTTTAGAAGCAAAGTATTTTGTTGAAATTTCCAGTATTTTTTACATATAAAAAATGTAATATACTGTTTTAATAGTTTTTTTAGGAAGTTCATTCCATTTTTTAAAAATTAAATTTCATAAAAACATTTGATTTTTTTTCATATTAAATAATTGGTAAAAGTGTTTAATAGTATATATTGTACACATACAGTGATTCTGAGGAGGGAGAAATCCAGAAAAGTAATATAATTAGTAGCCGTAAATCAGGGAAATGTTGCAAGTTTA
The DNA here is from genome assembly GCA_013235015.1 of Araneus ventricosus. Classification (NCBI taxonomy): domain Eukaryota; kingdom Metazoa; phylum Arthropoda; class Arachnida; order Araneae; family Araneidae; genus Araneus; species Araneus ventricosus. The sequence continues at coordinate 83,036 of BGPR01002383.1, read as the reverse complement.
GTCGGAAATTTTTTTCACAGTTTCTGTAGCCACCCTGTTTCAGTAAATGTTACTATAATATTTACTGGATTTCAGTAAAATGTTACTGTAATATTTACTGGATTTCAGTAAATGTTACTGTAAAGTAGACTGGTTAAGTATATATTAATGTAAAATTTACACTTAAAAACGCTGTATGCTATGCAGTAGAAACCTATAATTGTAGTAAAAGTTCCTGTAAAAATAGCAATACATATTACCTTAGAATTTGTGATAAAATTTACTGTAAATCAGTTAATGTTACTGTAAAATTTACAGTACACTTTAATTTTTTTCTACTGTAAAATTTTACGGTAAAAATTGAATTTTACAGTAAAAAGTACTGGCACCCTGATTGCCAGTACTTTTTACTGTAAATTTACAGTAATTTTTTTTACAGTGTACAAATGACAAGATGTTATATAAAAGTACTTTCACCAGTTTAAACATGTTGATGGAATATTTGGAAGCCAGCGGACTGTCATAAACAGACCATCACATCAACAAACATAAAGTGAAAAATACTTCGCTAAAAATTAATATATTGGCTCCCAATTACGTGCATATGAACAACTGCTTTTCAAGGTGTTAAAGAAATCTAGCTGATTGAATCTTGATTACAGTAGAGTCCTACTCAGGGCCGGTTTCAGAGCATTCGGCGTCCTGTTCAAAATTATTGCGACGTCCCCCCCTTGGTATGGTATATTGCGCACATATGCTAAAAATATTATCTAATCTACTATAATTATTAACTATACTTATTACTATAATTATTAACCATTGGCTTAATAATTATTGCATTGACTTTCCTTTCTGTTGTGTTCCAGTCGGCAGCCATATAACGCGAGCGCATTTTCAAATTTATGATGAGGAATTGGCTTCCCTATACGCTCGGAGTCATGCGCCGTGGCACAGGTTGCATATCACTGGTCCGGCTAATCCGAACCAGATGGGATCGAAACCCTGTCCGGATTCAACTGAATTTGCCTTAAAATACACATAATACAAATGGGTAAAACTATAAAATTCGGCGTTTTTTTCTCAGAGATACATACAACTCATTCAAAAACACGCAGAAAACAGGATTAGCGCATTATTATTTTCTTACTGGCCTCTGACTAAAATTAGTATATTCTGCTTTTTTTTAAAAAAAATTGCGTCCGGATTAGCGGGACTCTACTCATTCAATGTTTATATATCTTTCTCAAATTTCGTTTAAAGACAAATACATTTTTCTGATATTACATTAGAAGACTAATTATGAGGCAGATATTAAAACAACATATAGAACTTCCTTGGACAGCGATATCTTCAATACTGTAAAATATTAAATACTGTAAAATATTATTTATTTTCATTACACAAAAAAACAAGTAATGTTTTGGGGTTAGAAAATAAATTCCTTTTAAGCCACTACATCTAAAGATTTTAAGGATAATTTATTCAATAGCTGGAGAGCAAATGAAATTTATTTCAATTCTATAAATGTAATTTGTTTCCTGTTAGTAACTCCCTATCGTCACCACCTGTCAACATGCATACTTCAAATCTAATACTTGATAGGCTAAGTTAAAAGTAAATATTGACTTCAAAAGGTTCCTCAACCACACAATAGAAATTTAACTGAGTTAGTTATCATTTCTTTAAAGGTAATTAATAATTTTATAAAGGCAACTTGGTTAAATGGTGTAGTAAAACAAATACCTACATTTTTAATAAAATCTTTAAAAAATGCTCTTTTTTGTTTTGTGAATGAAATTGTTTTAAAAGATATGAGCATGTATATACATTATATTAAAATTCTATATAACTAGAAATTAATTAGTTCAGATTTGTATTTCACGGTTGAGTGGATTTGTTAAATCAGAGTGCCAATACAATTACATCTGGACATATCCCAGACTGATATTTGTTCTTAGTTATAATTTAAAAGATAAAAGCAAATAAACACTCCATAATTAAGAACAGATAGAAAAAATCAGGCCTTTAAGAGCTTTTTAATGAGCACCAAAAATTAAGAAATATGTAGATCCTGAATAAACAATACAATCACACTGTAAATTTCTAAACAAATTTCAATCATATGCAGCTTAACAATTTTATGCAGAATTTTATCTGCTACTTTTCATAAGAACATATCCTTCGTTATTCAAGCAGAAGTCACTAAATCCAAAACTATAGTTTCGAGATATGGCTATTTAAACTTGATTCATTTTGAGTCGTTATGATAAATAGGCAAAATTATTTTACAGATTTCTAGCTCCTACGGTTGATTCACTGATGTTTAGATAACAGGTTTCTGTCACGAAATAATTAATTACCATATCTAATTGATTGCAGTAGTCCATCAAAAGTTTTTTGTGGCTTTGCATGAAAGTCGACGATATACCAAACACATGAAAATTCCAATTCAAAGTTTTTTCATGTCTTCTAATTACACTAAATGGTTCAAATTCACATTTTAAGCCAACAGAATTACAACATGAATAATGTCCCAAATGTTAGTACTTGTAGTAAATGCAGTCATGATTACTTGAATGAATCTTTGATAGTGATAAAATTTTTAATAAAAGAGCTTTCTAAAAGTTAAAAACTTCAAGGAAAAAAAAGAAATCTCTAATTCTTTAAAGCCAGACCAATGGGAATATTGTTATTTCACTTTAAAACATGAAAAAAAATAATAAACATTCTAATACAGAACAGAAAGTATAAACAACCGTACAAAAATTTAAAACATTTTTTTTTTCTCTCCACCCCTTACAAAAGTATGAACTGTACCTACTGATCAGAATTTGCAATATAAATACTGACTCCATCTGTATTTACTATGATCAAGTGATTTGAATGTAATGAATGTATTCAAGTGTCAAGAATGAAACATGAACAACTAGAAATCACTCATACATATGCTTATATATATATACAATTCTTTTCGACATTTTTTCACTCAACAATCCATTGCTTTCTACAAGAGCCATTCTCTAGGGTTGAATACGTTGAAATTATGACAAACTTCAGTTTTTGAATGTTGCCATCTGCCCTTGGAGGATAGTTTTGAGGCATTCACTTTCCAAAAGTCTCCATTCCCACTCTGGAGTAGCAATTGTAACTTGCATTAAATATTTAATGAAATTGAAACTACCCACGAATGAATTTCCTAAAAGTTAAGCTTAAGAGAAAGCCAGAAACTTCTAGACAATCCCTTAAACTTAACCATTGGGAATTATAGCTGTTTATGGCACAAACTTTAGACTTAAAAGAGGTAAGGCCTGTTATATGGAATAATCCTGTTATATATAAAATAAACAATAAATTGGATTTGTTATTTTTAAACTAACACCATTATCAGAAAAACAACTTTCACAATAAAACGTTTAAAATTTTTAACTTGCAATAATTAATTCAAACATAAAGAAAATAATTAATTCAATAAAAGAAAATTTATTCAATCTTCAATATGCATAAAAAACTTATTAAAACACCATAGCTAAAATCATCTGCTTGTTTTACATGAAGTTGAAAAACAATTTGCTTGGGGCTTTCCGAGTTGAGCAATTTAATTAAACTCATATCAAAATATTAAATTTTTTTAAGTTTTTTAAGCTGACACAGACATGATTAAAAAATCAATTGTAAAGATTCTACACCTTTGTAATGTTTGAACTCATCAGTTTAACAGAAAGAAAAATATGCCAGTAGCAGATTCAAATACTTAAACTTTTTTGGACTTCATGATACAGACTTAAGATAATTCTCTTCTTTCAAAGTACAGAACCACCGAATCCAAACCACCCCAGGAAAACAAAATTCCGGATAATCCGAGTATCTATTTTTTTTTCATCTTTTCTGAAGCATTTTATTGAAAAATGAAGGAAAAATAAGAATTACGAATAAGAAACAAAACTAATGTTTATTCCTATTTTAAAAGAAACATTTGAATTGGTATTTGAGAATGAATACAGCACCTTGATTAGTAGAAACTATATCGGTTATATTCTTTCTACCCTCAACTTGTTTGCAACTGTACATTGAAAATCGTACCATATGCCTTCACAGGGCACCCAGAGTCAATACTTTACTGCATTTGGTATATTAAGAGTATTTGCCAAATTTCCCGGATAATCTGAATTCCCCGGAATCCAAACAGAGATCAACCCCAATTAGTTCGGATTCCCGGGGTTCTACTGTAATAAAAAGATCTAAAAATGTTAAAATGTAAAAGGAAAGGTTCAATTTATTTATATACTACAGCGGCAATTGGATCATTAATATTCATTTCATTAAAAAAGTTAAATACATTAGAATCAACATATTTGGAATTTTCTACAGCAGAATAAAATTATAAATGTGTATTTTATTATATAGGACCATCAAGAACAAAATTCTTTTTTTAATCTGTACACTGAAATACTACCAAAATTTTATCAAATTTCACCAATAAATCAAAAACTTGAAATTTCAATATGCTATTAAATAATGAGTAAGTAAAGTAAACTTTTCGAAGTGCCGCTATTAAAGTAAATGTAATAACAAATACAAGCAAAATTCAACAAATAGAATTTTACTAGCTCACACAAATCTCAAATAAAACTAAAAACTGGCCAATTCACTTAAACACCATATAGATTATATGCAATAATAAGATCTAATCACTATAAGCAATATTAAATAGCCAAGTTAAATATAAAAATAAATAATGCAAATACAATACCAACAAGTATACAATTTTCTTTTAACTAATTAACTCTTATCTTAAATATCAGAGAAAATGATATACTTCATAAAACTACTAGCAATAAGAATAAATAAAGAAGGGGATTACAGCCCTTGTTGCTTCAAATCCCATAACTCCTATCATTCAAGTTAAATAAAGAATGATAATGATGATTATAATGATAAGAATTAACGAAAAATTCTGTAATGTTAAAAAGGTTGGTTAAATGATCATTGATCAGTATGACGCAATCGCTACACGTTTCGGAAACGAAGAGTCACACATGTGAACTATGGTAAAAGCACTGTTGATGGGGCATTTATACTCCCCTTGCCAATCTGTTGCTACGTCTCTGGGTGCAGACTCCTTATCGATAGGCACTATTGTATTAGTCCGCAGAACAAAATGGGGGAGGAAAGGGGGAAAGTAATCGAGAGGTTTCTCCTGCTGTATGGTTGCATTCATGGATTACATTTTCGCCAACAAGCGGAGCATTTATACATATCGCCAAGTTAAGTTATTTCTTCTGACATATGTGGCGTGGATGCGGATGAGTTGAATTAAGGATGCTACGAACATGATCATGCTTTTGCAAAATATTATTCGGCTTTGTAATGTAGATTTGAATTCTGTTAAACGATTTTTAGAACCTCTAATAATCTAAATATTTACATAGAGATTTAAATTGTCAGCTATACGAATTCATTAGATTCCGGTGTTGTATGTGACAATTGGTGCTCACATTGAATTTTCGAAGGAAAAGGATACTTTTTTTTATTAAAACTGTAAGTGGGATTAAAATTATGTTCAATATATTATATTATTTATTATCTGATTAAGCTATTTAAAATGTCGGTTATACGAATTCATTAGATTCTGATGAAATTCCGTGTGACAATTAGTGCGCACGTTGAATGTTCGAAGCATTTTCGTAAAAAAAGGACACCTTTTCATTGAATACAATAAAACTGTAAATGGGATTAAAAATATGTTCAATATATTATATTTTTTATTATCTGATTAAGCTATTTAATTTAGTAGTCACACAACTTCCTTAAATAATTTAGTTTGGTTAGTAACAAGAGATTAAAAATATATTTTTGTGTAAAATAAGTGGTTACTTAATTTTACACAAAAGGATATTCTGGCTGTTAATATTCAGTTTGATGTTAGGAAAACAATGACTTCCAAACATAAGTAAAATTTTGGTTAATAAAAGAACTTTACTGATTTGAACAATTCTTTAATAAATGCAGTATGGGATTTAATTATGCCAATAACAACTTAATTTCATCAGTCTTTTTTTAAATACTCTCTTGTGAAAAAAGAAAGATGTTTGCAACTGAATACTGTTACTGGAAATAAATTCAATTTTTCAGGGATTTTAACTGCATTTCCACATATTTGCAAGTTTGTGCAAAATATTCGATATCTTATCTTAATTTTTCTCTCGCGAGCAAATTATTAAAAAGATTTACTTTTTTTAATTGAGGGATTGTCTAATGCATTTTTTAGTTCAATTTTAGTTGAAACTCCTAAATATTTTATTTTTAACTGCATTTATGAAAGAAAATAGATTTAGTAATTTTCTATTTTAAGCATAATAATATAAATTCTAACTCATTTTACAATATTCTTAATGGGACCTTAAAAAATTTTGCTGGTTTTGCATTTAGTGACTTGTTTCAAGTTTGATAAAAATCGAAAATGATTAATATATAACCACACACCTACCCTCTCCTTTTTTTCAAACACATTCAATTACAGCATTCTAAAAGGAGTAGAAAACAAAGGTTTAGAGATATATTATTACACGATCCAGTGTATACATAGGTTAAATCTATTTAGGAAAATATTAAATTAATAGCAACTATTTTCTGTCAAGTACATTTTAAAATTTATACAAAATGGAGTTGATAGATTTTGTTCTTGATCAGCAAAAGTGGAAGTAACATTGTGGGGTATACTGATTTGTTTCCTTTCAGGGATATTCCAGACATCGCAATTCCTAAAAAGAATTTAGTCATAGTAAAACTCAAAGCAGTAATGAGAAATGAAAAACCTTTACTTTTTCCTGATTCCCATTATCCTTTCATTTCAGACAAAAAAATTTGCACTGCAGAGATTTTTCTCTTGACACAAGATGCTACATTGGAAAAAGGCTCTTGTATAATATTGATGATAATAGTTGTGCAGGCTTGGAAAATCTTTCAGTTTTTCTACGATAAGCTAATAAGATGAATTAAAAAACTTACTACATTTAAGATATTCAATTTCCATTTAAATTTAATTCATCTAATCTCTCTATCAGAATGAAATTGGATATTTTTGACAGATGAATTAATCATATTTAATTTTTCAACCAAAGTAATATTAGAATTATGTTATAATATACTGCCATTCCCTTTACTTGTTATAAACTGTCATAATTAAAACTTTATGATAAGCAATAAATGACTTGCATATTAAAATGAAACAAAGCAAATGTTTGTTATTAAATGAGTGAATGTGTAAAGACAAAGAATTTCTTATTTTGTTCCTCAGCATTTTTAACGATATCTTCTCAATTAATGTTGCTTTGCTTTCTCTAACATTAAAAGTTGACTTGCCTGCTTATAAATGTGATATCCACATTTCAGTACTTGAATTGCTTTTTAGGGTCTATTCAAGTGAGATGATCCATTTAAGTTTTTGGCATAAAGACTTCCTTTAAAAACTCTTATTTTACCAACAATTCGTTTAAAGTTACATATTTTTGTCTTGCAATAGCTAATGAATTTCTGTTCTAAGAATTGTAATAATATCCTGTATAACATATTAATTGCTGAACTAAATGGTGAGGATTTTATGAGAAAATTAACCAAATAACTAACTCAATGTTTAGTTTGATCTCTAAAAAACCTAAACTTTTATTTGCATAATCAAAGTTTAGATAACTCATGATAGAAGAGTTTCTTTCAAAAATTTACTATTGATGGCCAACAGTGGAAAATTTTACACTTCAATAATTGCTTAAATATAAACGCTTTTAAAATTTTTCTTGAAGTATGAATTTGACCTTAATTGCAATAAATAAATAAAATTAGCTGTAGATATTCTGATTATTGCTTAAAGGAGAGAGATTTTTTAAAGGGTTTTTTCCTGTCTGCATTTTAATAATTATCATGAGCTTTCAGGCTTCTAATTGCAAGTTAGCTCCTTTCTTTTATTGTCAGAAATAAATAGCAGACTGACTTTTCTTTTATTTTCAGAAGTAAATATTTTCAAAAAATCAATTACTCATTCGAATATTAAAGTCCCGTGCATATATTCAGTTTCTAATGATCAAGGGAATAATTTGTGTCAGTTAACTGATACATCAATAAAAGGAAATACATTTGTGTCAGCCCATAAATACTGTTTAATTAGGGCAATTCCACAAAACAGTGGAAATAAAGTGTAAAAAAAAATTAAAAGAAACCACTCAACTTGATTTTGTATGTGTTGTATATAGATTGAAGTTCACAAATTAGAATCTGGCAACACCTGGTTAACTATTTTCATTTCATGTGAAGACTTGTTTTAAGAGCACATGTTCTGATGAATTTTTCTGAGTTTTGAATCAATTTTAAACATATGTATTTTACTAAGTTTTAGCGTGTTTCTACTGAATAATTATATTTTTTTGATAGATTTATGCTTTAAAACAAATATAAAAGTATTATTTTAGAATTTGCATTTAAAATAAATGAGAGAGGTTAACTTTTATAGTCAATCATTTTTTTGTAATGTGAGTCACAAAAAGTTCATTTTTTTCAATTTTTAACTTTTTATAGCTGAAAAAAAAAAATTAAAAAAAAAAATTACAGTTTCTCCTACTTATTTATAGTACTAAAAAATAGGCAGGCCAATTTTATTTTTTTTAATAATTTATTTGGAAATAAAGACATTTTATTTTGTAACGTGAGTCACATGTAATGTGAGTCACAGCTAATGTTGCTTGATAACTATTCTTAATGGCATTTTAATGTATACCAATATTATTTTTTGGGTCAATGGGGTGTTTTTATATATATACCCACCCGTATATGATTATTTACTACCTCTGAATATAATTAACTAGTGTATATTTATTGTTTTTATGGGTAGTTTTTTAATTACGTCATCAGCAACTTTGGGGTCAAGGGATTTTTATTATACACTCATATATATATATAATTATGGCACCAACAAGGAGGAAATTTGAAAAAAAGTGTTTAATCAAATGAAAAAACTTAAATGTTTAGTGATGAATGCTGCAGATTTACTACAAACTGCTAAAATGGCTGGAGCCAACATTCATGTTCAGGAAATTACTGAAGCAAATATCAATGAAAGAAATTCAGCGCTTAATATGCAATAGGTTTGGGACAATTCACCATTATTACAAGTTATCAAAAAATACCATTGTATTAAAGTTGAAAATAAAAAGCCTGAAGGATTTTTGTTATCTTCTGATAGCAAAATACCTCTTCAACCATTATCCAATATTAAACATAATTATTGGTATGAAATTGAATATGATGGTGTATTGTACCCAAGAAAAATTACCAATTGCATCAATGGAGAATTTGAAATAACTACGATACAACCTAAAGGCTAACACTGGAAATAGCCAGAAAAGGAAGATAAAATATTTTATCCTTAATCGAATTTGATTCAGAAATTAAAACCTCCAATTCCTGTTAATTCAAGAGGGTTTTTTAGATTTGTAATCCTAATTCTATCATTAAAACTATTGTAATTTATTTTGAAATATATATAAAGCATAATTTTTATTGGTTTTATTAACACATTTTTATTTATTAATTTTAATTAATTTATTTGCTAAAATATATAATTAGATATATCTATTCATTGAATTAAGTAATGCTTCATTAAAATCTACAAAATGAAATGTTTTTAAATCAATATTTTATTAACTTCAAAGATTAAAGTGGGACATGTAACGTGAGTCACAAAAACATGTAACGAGAGTCACACTCAAAATGTTGATTAATATACATAATTAATAAAAAAATACAATGTTATTTTTGTGTATATCATAACCTGGAAATGTCATTCATTGTATATAATATTTCTTTTTTATTCTGCTGTGCTGAAAGAGGAGTAATTCTAGGTTTACATTAACCCACAAAACTTGATTTCCTTTTTTTTGTAACGTGAGTCACAGTGCTAAATTAGGGTCTGGATACCATTTGTTCATATTAAATTTTAAACTATTGACATCCCTAGTTTCTTACTGTATCCCAGAGGTCTGTAAAAAACTTTTTTTTAAATCAAATATAATATTTTTTCATATATATCGAATTTAATTTTGAAAAAAGGTGTCAAGTGGTTAACGTGAGTCACATGGATTTGCCCTTAGTATTTTAACAAATTCACACAAAAAACTTCCATAAAACATTTAAAATAACTTTTTTGTTTGAACACGAAAGAAATCGATGATAAATAATTCAGAGAAAATTATGTTCAATTTCTCATATTCTTTACCTATACATACATTTTTCACTTACAGGTAATTTAAATAATTTTAAATATTATTTTTGATTACTTACAATTGCACAATTCTGCCGATGTGCCAGTTCACGATGACAGAGGTGGGTGTCTGTAAATTATGTACTACTGATGGCAATACTTACTTTTCAATTTAAACATAATTCCAGATTTTAAATAAAAAAAGCCTTCTTGAATTCATTTTTCATTTCAATTTCAGTTGAAACTCTAAATATTTTATTAGATAATATTAATAAGAGATATATAATAATAATAAATAAATAAATAATATTAATAAGAGATCAAATAATATTAAATAAATAAATAATATTAATAAGAGATGAAATAATATTAATAAGAGAGAATGGCTTGAGTAAACAGAAAAAGCCCTGTTTGAAGCTTAACAGTATAAATTTTAATTCATTTTGCAATAGTCCGAGTGGAAACCGAAAAAAGTTTAAAAGATTTTGTATTCATTTAGTTGATTAAAGTTTGATAAAAAGTTTGAAATGATGAACAAAAAAAATGTCCTGCTTATTAATCTTTAACAATTCATACTACAGAGAAAAGTTTTAAATTCTAGTCACACCCTTACCCTCTCATTTTTTGAAACACATTCTAGAAATTACAGCTGTAGAAGGGGGTGGGGGAGCAAAGGTTTATGAGATATATTATTTTTACACTATAGAATTTACCCATTAGTTAGTGCTTTTTATTGAATAATATTTAATATTAAAACTAATGACAACTATCTAGAAAGTACATTTAAAAACAAATAGGAAATGGAGTTTTGTGCTTGAAGAATATAAACAGAAATAAAAGGAATTTTCTGGGAAGTAACATTGTGGGGGAACTCGTTTTCCTTTGGGGAGAGGTTCCAGTTAGCAGTCATAAAACCCAAAGAAAGAATGTGGAACGAGAAACGATTACTTTCTCCTGGCAGATGGAAGCATTTACACTTCACCGCAGGGATTCTTCCACACCTGCAAGGTAATAAATACATGGGAAAAAGATTCTCCTATATTATTGATGCTTATAGTGATTAAAACGTGGTCTTACTAGATAAGTGGTGCGAAAACTATATTAATTTCCAACCTCCTCACTTAGTGTAAAATTTTGCCGCGACCCCCAGACCACATTTTTTTTGCAGAAAAGCCTTATATTTTTTATTGTAAAATAAATTTTTTGAATTTAGCGACCACAAAAATTTTCTCGCCGCCCACGGTTTGCGCGCCACTGTACTAGATGAATAAAAAGACATGATTCAATTTTCAGTTAAAGGAAATATGCATCTAATTTCATTATCAAAACGAAGTTGGATTCATTTGTTAAATGAAGTCCTCATCTTAAAAATATTTAATTCAAAGTACTTGTTATCTGTTACAATTAAAAGGTTCTAAATAGCAATAAATAACTGTTGCATATAAGATTTATTATAATGAAACTAAACAGATATCTGTTATTAATGAGTGACTGTGTTGCCTTGGAAGACATAAAGTAGTGCTAAATTTTTATTCCTATTGTTTTCTATTCGTACATTGCGGAATTGAGGGGCATTCACACTGTTTTCTATAACTCTAAGTTATTTGACTTATTAGAAATTTTAAAGAAAAGAGTTCCGTATTTTTTCTTCTCTGTTTTTAACAGTTTCTTCTCAATCATTGCTGCTTTGCATTATTCTCTTTAATTTTCCTAGTTTGATATGTAATATCCACATTTCAGACTTGAATTGCTTTTTGGGATTAATTCAAGTAAGGCAATCCATTTTAAATTTTGACTTAGAGAGTTTTTTTTAAATGTTCGTCAGCTTTTATTTTACCATCAATTAGTTTAAAACTGCATATTTTCCTCCACAACAAACAATGAATATAACATAGTTACTGGTTAACATAAATTAATTTATCACTGTGGTAGTCGCAAACTAAGCATTGACGGAAAGCTCGCGCTTGGGTGACACAGATCGCTATGTTTTCAAAATTCTCTCTTCCCCCCTTGCCCCCCCGGCCCCCCGCCCCCGCGAGCCGAAACAGCGTTCCATCTTCACTGCACTCCTATAATTGCTGAGTATTTTACAATAAAATTTATATATGCTACTTTCAGATTATCATTGTAAAAGTATAACTGATAAAATGAGGTCAGTGGCGAATCCAGGATTTAGGGTCTGGGGGTGGCTGAGGTCCTAAAAATTTTGTATCGTCGTGATGAATGTCCAACCTCATGGCTTATGTAAACTTAAACACTTTAGACAGACTTTACTCACCTGACAAAAATAATCATAACGAACAATACAATACTTTCGATAATTTAATAAAAATTATAATGAAAAAAACTAGCCAAAAAATGTGTTCAACCGCGTCAACGCTACAAGTGGATTGACTAGAAAAGTAAGAAAATTTTCGAGGCTGTCAAACCAGAAAGCAATGTTGGCACGTTTATTTTATTATTTTTTTTAAAAGGGAAATTGAGAACAAGCAGTTGTAATGATTTTAAATAAAATCAAGAATTCTGGCTTAGCTCTGGAGGGGGGGGGGTATAACCCCATAGCCCGCCCCCAGCATTCGCCACTGAATGAGGTCCAATCCATAAAATTTATTCATACATAACTTGACCTTGCCCTAATTTCCTTATAAGCATTTCCTACTTTGTTTGTATAAATAATATCTTAGCACATTCATAAAATTGAAAACTGTTTCTAACAGAAATATTTTAAGAGAAAAGAAAGAATGTCTTTGTTTATTTTTGTCCCCTAAGGCTATTAGCCAAACGTTCACTTATTCTGAAAATTTGATAAACGGATAACAAAAAAATATCTTATAGATAAGCCAACACATGCGTTGTTTTAAAATCCTAAATCTATCTAGGATTTTAAAAGCGCAGTAGAGTCCCGGCAATCCGGACTAGATGGAACCGGACCCTGTCTGGATTAAACAGAATTTGCCTTAAAAAGCACGTAACATAAGTTTTAGATGGGTAAAACTATAAAAAAAACCAAAGTTTTTTTTTCATAAATACATGCGACTTTTCCTACAGCTTAGTAACAAAATGCGCGCGTTATTATTTTCGTACTGACCTCTCACTAAAATTAGTATACCTTGCTTTTTCTTTTAAATCTCGTCCGAATTAACCGGATGTCCGGATTAGCGGGACTGTACTGTATTAAAGAGAGAGTTGAAGAAATTATCTTTAAAAGAGAAATTATCTCTTCCGCCTGCTTCCTTGCGATTATAAACAAGCACAAGAACACTCTTGAAGCGAATGCACCTTTTGATATCAGAAAATTTATTTTAATCTTTTCATAGACTACGAGGTATAAATTAATAGATTTTAATTTAAAATCTATTGGTATTGGTTTGTTTGTACACCATTTTTTTTGAGATCGTCCTTGAATATATAATCTCTACTAATAATAAAGGAGAATGTGTATGTGTGTATCTGTCTGTGTGTGTTGGCTCTCTACGGTACTGACCGCTGGACTTAGAGCTATGAAATCTGGGACGAACATTCTTTGGAGGATGGGAATGTGCACCTCGGAGCCGCTTATTTTTAAATTTTAATTAGAATTTTAATTAATTAAAAACTAAGCGAAATTTTGGCGTTTTTTCTTAATAACTTCCGAAAATATTACAGCACAAAAATCATTTTTAAACCATCTGAAAGTGCAAAAAATTATCTTTTTTTAATGATATCAATTAAGTTGCCATAAAATTTTTTCTTTAATTTTAATAACCTTTTTAAAATATTTTTGGCATAATTTACAACAATACTTTTCATTGTTCCAACGCAATTCAAACCATTTTAATTGTTTAAACAAATATTTAATTGCGTATTTCTCTTCCATTGCTGAAAGATGAGGTAAGATCCTAATACATTTTGCTTTCATATTTTATTTTATGACATTTTTTGTGGAATCTGTAAGCAAAGCTCTCCGAGATATTACTTTGCTTATATTAAGAAACATAAGCTAAAAGGGTTATGGTTGCTATATTTTTATTCTGTTTTCAGCATGTTTTAATCCAGCTAACACGCCCCTGGCCATAAAATGCGCTGCGTCATTTTAATGTTGAAATCAAATGCGCATTTTACAAGAAGAATAAGAAAGAGAAGATAGTGCCGACAACGTGGAATTAGGGGTTACAGGACATGGTCAGTTATTTGACTTCATTAGGGACATTTATATAGACAATGAACAGAACAGGTACAAGATCAGTAATAAAACATGGGTTAAATTTCTACCACAATCTGAAGTTTAAAATTACGTTGTTAAGAGAACCATGAATATAAAATGATACAAGATTGAATTGAAATCATATTTCCGAAGAACAAGCTGGTCGCCGAAGTCTGCTAGTTTATAATATAGTGAGTGATAATTGAATTAGCAGTTGGCAAAAAGGGATCGAATCACAACTGTTTTATCTAGGAGATATATACAAAAAACCTTACTATTTTTTTATTTATTTTTTTTTAACCAAACTTTTAAATTAGATCTTTTACATCAGTGGTTTATTTAGTTATTTTCGTTCCTTTTTCCACAACGAACATTGAACACAGGGGCGGATTTACATGATTTTTCTCCCAAGTCCAAAGTGCATAATTCTGCACCCCATCCCTCCCACACTCAAAAAATTATTTAACACGTGGTTTATACTGAGTGTATAAGAAGAAAGCATAAAATGCCTTCTGCATGTAACTGAGCAAGATAACACAAACTGCACCGATGAGTGGCGTAAATGCATTAGTCAAATTGTTATTTTAATGCATAAGAATTTAAAAAGCAATACTTTATACGGCCTTTTCAAATAGTATTGACAATTATTTGAAATTTACAGTACTTTTTAATTTGGTTAGTAGTTCTTCTGTGTATACACTCCCTCTGAATTGCTGCGCCCTAGGTCATGTCCTAGATTGGCCCAATGGAAAATCTGACCCTAAATTGTGGAATTTGCGCACAGCCTCATTAGCGCTAAGTCATTAAGTAGTGTCCTTTGCGCACAAGCGTTGGAAAGGGTGAAGTATTGTAAACTATATCGATGTCTATATGATTTGGCGTGGCTTTAGCGCATTGAAAACCTTTGGCATATATCAATCAATCCTCAACGATGCTTCCGTGGGAAAATGCTAAAGACCTTAATAACTGATATTCTGAAACAAGTGACTAATACCGATAAAATTTAAATTAAAATATAAATAATCGATATAAGTTAATCGTAATGTTAAATAAATTGAAAATACATGAATAAGATGAAAAAGAAATTACTTCTGAACCAAATTGATTGAAAAAGGAACTCGTTTATAAATCTACTCTACAAAAGTTATGAAAATTATAATTTTGATGTACGAAAAAATAGTGCAACCTAATAAACCGAGTTACAATTTTCAGTCTATTACAAATTTTATCTTTATTTATTGCTTCGTTTATTAAAAGAAGGAAAGAGAATGCACAGGACAAATTTTAAAATCAACGTCATACATTTATCAGTACTAATTCGCTGTTTCACTTATTCTCAAAATAAGTACTTAATTTCACTTTAACAGAAAAGTTGTCTTTTAAGTATGTGCCTCATACCTATTAAGAAACAAATTGTGCGAAAATGTTTATCATTTGTTTAGGTAGATAAAAGACCATTTTAATCATTGCAGAAATTACTGCTTCAAATGTTAAACGAAACAATATCGCTGATTATTACATTTTCAAAATGATTAGTGCCCAACATGCTTTTGAAGAGCTCTTTTTAAATATATATGAAATGCTACAGATTTCTCGATTATCTCTGTTTTATTTTAATGAATCAAAGTTACAAAGCAATATTACTGTACTTTATCAATTAACCAAATTGCCATCTATCAGCATCCAAATTGCAAAAAACTATTTAATAACAAGATCATGAATTTTACAGTTAGAATTAATTATTTAAAAATCAATAAAAAATTAATTAAAACTCTGAATCATTTACAGTTAATGAAAAAAAATTAACACAATTATTACAAAATAAAAGTCAACTTCACTCAGGGCCTGATTTAGACGTGATGGGGTCCTAAGCTATATAAACCCCTATGTTTTCAACATTTTCTTTTCAATTCCACCAGATAGTCGCAGAAATCTTGAAAATATGCATGCCTTTCAATTATTTGAAAATATATTGCCTTTTAATTTTAAGAAATAATTAAGGATATGGTTGCAAAATAACAAATATTATACTATATATATAGACAACCTTCTAAGTTTAAAAAAAAATGCTTTAACTGAGAAGAAGATTAAAAAGATTAATTAGAAGAAGATTAATTAGAAAAGTAAGTAATATAAATTAATTAGAAAATTAAGTAATATAAATTAATTAGAAAATTAAGTAATATAAATTAATTAGAAAATTAAGTANNNNAAATTAATTAGAAAATTAAGTAATATAAATTAATTAGAAAATTAAGTATAATAAAGTAATTAAGAAGATTAGAAGAAGATTAATTAGAAAACGATTAAAAGCATTTTTTTCGTGATTTCTCTAAACTAAAATAGATGATTGTGACTTAAAAAGATATACTAAACAACTTATCGTTTTCCATGCAGGAGATGCTACGTGCATAAAATTTGTCTTCAGACACAATATTCCTCTATTCATTTTTAAGAACTATTCAATAGCGATATTTGTATTGCTTTGAAATTAGGAAATGAGGGAGGAAATTCTTTAATGAAAAATTTCTTTTGGGGTCGATTATTTAACCCACAAGCCAATAGTTGAAACATATTAAATGTTCCGTTACACTAAAAATGGGCAAACAAATTGCATGAAACTTAATTTTTCAGCAAAATAGTAAGCAATCTAGTCAAAATAAGTAAAACAGGATTCAAGTAAATTATTTTAATATCAAATTCTGGTTAATTCTAAAAAAACTCGCAGTTCTCTTCCCAAGTTGAAAACGTTGAATATCACTTAAATTCCCTCAAATTTAAAAATCGTCATCTCATTTTATTAAAAGGAAATTATTTAAAGGAAAATTCTGTTCAATCATATCTGCGCACATTTTATTCGGTTCTAATTTAGTTGCTGTCATATTTAGATACATCATCCAATGTACATGTAATAAACATATTGTAATTACAACATTTATACGTAATGATTCTGAAATACAGTGTGGATACAGCGCTAGCAAATAACTATCTACGTATTTTAAATTTATGTACATGTAATCTAGGAAAAGTTTATTATAATTTTGTATCGCGAATATTTTTCTTCTTTCTTCATTTCTGAATTCCTTAGAAATATGGGAGATTTGCCAAAATTGGACCGTCGGTCTAGATTGAACCTTATTGCAACCTCAATTCTATAAATTTTTTGGGCCGTAAAATAGGCAACTTATGTTGCAACGATGTAAATGTGGCTTGTGGAATCATTTTTTAAAGAAAGCGCTACGTGGCTACAATTAGAGAACAAGTGATAGTGAACAAGTGAGTGATTTAGATATCATCGATTGAATATTTTTACTAAAAACTAATAGCTCTTAATTTAAATAGCCCCTTGATTTAAAGTAGGTAGCATAATATGCTATTATATTCTTAGACAGGAAACTTCGTTGGCTACAACTTATGTTTCATTAAAATAGCTTAAAGATAAAGTTAGGTGATTTTTTTGTCCAAAATTTGCTCAGATTGGACTAATCGAATCAAGGGGATTTTCACAAACTTAAGGAATAGCCCAAAAAAAAAAAAAACTGATAATCCTCATAAAATGAATATGGAACAAATCAAATCAAAAAGACGCAATAAGAAGGACATTAAAGACATGATTCTAATAGAACAAAAACTAAGGCTGCGTGTTCATATGTGAGGAAACAAAAAAAAAAAAGAAGAAATGATATAGTACATAAAATTTCACCCTTTGGTTCACACATTGTGTGGTTAAATTTTAGAAATTGGTGGTGCAGTTTGCGAAACCAATTTCTTTAGCTGGACCGATTTCACAATTTTAAGAAGCTATTTCCTTTTCTACTTTAAAGTGTATTTCTTCAAAAGTCAATTCCATTTTTTAGGATAAATAAGCTACAAAAAGATTCTACTACTTTTTTTATAAAATTATTTTTCTATCACTGTATAAATAAAAAAAATGTTTAGGTGGCTCGCATACAGCAATCTTTCCCTACTTCTACCAATTTAAAAATACCCATTTGAAATCAAGCATATATAGAGACCAACAAACTATTTTTCTTCTTAAGCTATTCAACAAAATTGTCAATAAAACAAAGCCTTATCGAATGGTAATTCTGTGGAATGCGCTAATCATTCTATTTATTTACCAATTAAGTTAGATTGTTGGTTAGTTTTCACATTTGTATCACAGAAATTAAGATGTAAAGCAAATATAGGTGTCCATTCATAGCAAAAAAATTTTAGTTCTCTATGTAACGCATATTCTGCAAATTTTATAAGTAAAAATGTTCTCTACATACATCTGTAGCTCTTTGTGAATTTCTTCATAAAATAAATGATATTCCAGAT
This sequence comes from Araneus ventricosus, assembly GCA_013235015.1. Classification (NCBI taxonomy): domain Eukaryota; kingdom Metazoa; phylum Arthropoda; class Arachnida; order Araneae; family Araneidae; genus Araneus; species Araneus ventricosus. Next base: position 64,302 of record BGPR01002383.1, on the reverse strand, counting down.
ATAATAGAGCAATTTTCGGTATAGCAGCGATATTGATTATGTGAGTAGAATTCTGTAGATTTAGAAATTTGTTTTGGGAAATATTCACCTTGAAGGTATATTGAAATAAAAAGCCAACTTTTTGGAAGTCTATGGCTAATGTATTACATAAAAAGTGCAGAAAAAAATCACTGTCGCAACTAAATATCAATCACATACAGTTATAAAGTCAAGGTAAGAAAAAATATTTCTTCAATTATACAGGGTGGTCATAAATTATTGGACCATTTCAAAAATTAATAGAAAAAACTAATAATGTTACAATTAAGTTTTTTTTTTAAACTGAGAGCGCATTTTAAAAAGTTTTAGGTAACGCGCCGTTACGGTGGTCTAGGTGGTCGTAAATTATTGCATATCTACCATTTTTGAGAGCCATTATCTGAGAAACTATTAAAGCTAGAAGAAAAATAAAAGCATGTATTTGTAGGGAATTTCGCGTTTTTTTAATTCGTGAAATCAATTGTAATTCGAAAACTGAAAGGTTTTCGAGATATTCAAGACAAACCGAAAAAGGAAAACAGAAAACGCGCATCGACTTCTGCTGATCGGTAGCCATTGCGTATTGAAATCTGTCGCTGTATCAAATTTGGAAAGCTTTAATGTTACGCCACTTATCTGAAAACTTCTTTTTATTTGCTCTCTCATTTAAAAAAATCGCAATTGTATCATTATTAGTTTTTTTATTAATTTTTGAAATGGATTTAATAATTAATGACCACTTTAGATTTTGAACAAAACGTGTACTTCCTATTTTCTGTATTAATGCTACTTATTTAATTTTTACAATGTATAATCTCCCTGTATCTTTGAGATTCTGGCTCTCAGTTTCCTGTAGAAAAAGTGTAATATCTGAAAAAAATATTATTTCCTCTTCTCTTTCATTTCGTTACATTTTTTAAAAATCCAATTGATTTTGCAGTATGAATCTGATTTAATTTAATATTAAGACTATTTTAAGCCTCCCAAAATGATATACTGGAAATAACTGCGATTAACATTTTTGATACGTTTATAAATATTTATTATTTGCCAGTTAAAATATCTACAGTTTTTAGCACCTATATATTAAAGGCTTTTTTCACTACTCTTTTGCTGCATTTCAATTAATAAAAGAATCGAATTAATTTTTTTCGATATTTAGTGTAAATTACAGCATTTCATGGTATAATATCAAAACATTTCAGCCAAATATTCATTTGTTGAAATGAAAATCATTCGACTTGTATTTGTACTGATGAATAGGTTCTATTTTCTTCATCAAAGCAATAATTATATAAAAAATTTCCAAGTGAAATCATATGTTAGAGAAAATACATAGATAAAGTTTGAAAGTAAAAGAAGTATTTACTTCGAAAGAAAATCTGAAATTTCTTTATAATATAATAACTGATTCAAAAAAGGTGTAATGCGTGTGTAGAAAAAGAAGTCAAAATGTTAAAATTTCGCATTTATCTTAATTTACATTAATTTTTTGTCGTTCCCAAAATTTCAATACTATTGCTCACACTTAAAAATTTATATAAAAGCAAAGGAGGGGGGATCAAAAGCAGACACACCGAACAGAATCAAATCAAGGAATAAAACTTTAAAAATGTTCCTCCGATTTCTCGGTAGGGGTAAGGGTAATTATCAATATTCCCTTGGGAAAGTGGTGATTATCCCATAGAAAAGAACCCTCACCCATCAATCACTCTTTTATCAGAACGACAAGTATGCATTCTCTATTGCCACTCTAGTCGTTCGCCAAGTTTCCCTGCCAAAGGTAATTAAGATCCAGTAAACCTACAATGTGTGCGGAAATTCCACTAGTTAATGATGTGCGAAAATGCGCTTGTTCGCATCGGACGGAGAACCAAATGAGCGGTTTGAGCACCTATATGATAACACATTTTGTGCGCGTTTCGATATATTGGCGTTTTTTTCCCTGTTTCAAACTGCTGATTCAATTACTGTTCCATATCCAAAATATTTAAATTGCAGAATTACAATTTTCAGAAATACAAAGACATAATGCAAATAAGAACGATAACAGCCACTTTCCTGGATCGTAAGCAACTATTTCTATAAAAAAAAATGACATTAAAATTTCCTAAGTGGAACTTTAAACTCTTCAATCCTTTTTTTCTTTCAATTTGTGAAAATAATTTTAGACGCTGGGGAAAATTTACTTAGCAATGCACAACATATGATTTGTATTGATATGCTATGCAAGACATTATAAGTTTGTTTTTATCTATTCAAATTAATGAAATAAAATTATGATATATGACTTTCATTGCTGGAGTTTTGAATATTCATCTGACGTTTAAGAGTATTTAGCTTTATAATAATTATTTCGCATTTTCCAGAAGAATGATATCATTTCCCACTTTTCTTATTTAATTTCTTAGTGTTGAAGGCGTACATATATATATATATATATATATTTAATGCATTTTTACATCACATTTTCCATTAAAATATTGTATGAAATGCGACTCCTTCTTTGCAAAAAGCAGATACAACTGTATCCCCTTCTCTCTTCGTAAAACATTTTTAACGTAGGACTACTGGGGTCTCAGGAAGGAATTTGATTCACACGCCAAACCGCCACAAAAAACGTTGTATGGGAGATCCTCTATATCTCGGTAACTACATATGTTAAAAACATAACTAACGTCTTATTTTAGAGATAAAGGGTAACAACAAAAATTTTAAAAAAAAATGAATATCGGAAAAGAGTCATGCGAGTGAAGTAGTCCTGCGCCTTTAACATCAGGGGCTGCTTGAAAAAGGCAGCCTCCCGTCATTTTTTTTTTGTCTGTTTATTACGAAAAGAAAATAGCACTTTTTGCATTATTGAGGAAAAACCCATATTCGTTTGATTGGATTATTGACAATGAATTTTCGCAATTCACTTTCGAAGCTAAATAAATGATATTTTTGAAAATATCCTAAACAGAACAAGTTTCAAATACTGCATTTAAAATTAAAATTTTATTTATTTAATTTTAAGTGGTAATTTCAGGCGTTTTTCACCTTTTTTTTCCTCCATTCAAATTTGCGTAAGAAGACAAGTTATGTTTCCGGTATTTAATTTATTAGTTCTTGCATTTTTTATTTATTTCTTTTTTTCTCTCCATACATCATACTCCATATTTCCCTATACGTCAAACGGTCTGGAAGTGCATAAAGAACTTTCCTTGGAAAAGATTGTTCTTTTTCTAAACTTCTCGCATTTTCATGCAAATCATATTGTTTGATAAAAAGGCTAAATTTGAAAGTTTTAATTCAACAAGAAATTATTCAAAGGAGATTTATATTTGTTTTGAAAGGTTAGTGATACTATTTGTTGGAAAAAAAAACGGATGATATGAAAAATGTGAAGCTCTATCAACGCCGGGTTACCAGCTTAAAGGTAATAAAAAAGTTTAGATTTGAAAGTCTTAATTCAACAATATAGGTTTCAAAGGATATTTACATTTATTGGGGAAAGTTAGTGACAATATTTGTAGGGGAAAAAAAAAACCGGAGACCAGCATATGAAAAAATATAGATCCTGTACAATTCCGGGTTATCAGATAATATTTAATAAAATAATTAATAAAACTCTATGTTCTTTCCGATTTGGTCTCTATGCAATAAATACGTGAATTATTAAGTCTAAAGCTCCTAATATTTTTTAAAGAAATGGAATGGCGGTCACATGGAAATATTTGGATCCCGAGCAACACCGGGTTATCAGCTAGTTTAACACAAAATTTCTCACGTCTTAACTGATGAATGTTTGTATTTTCTAATGAACAAAATTGAACTTTGCAGCAACGAAGTTATTTTATTTAAAAAGATTAAATATTAACTTATTATTTTGCATTTGATGTCTGTAATTCGTTTACGATATTTATAATATTGCATCATTTTTAAATAAAATTGTAGTTTTGTTTATGAAGATAAGTGTTTATATGCATTAAAACGTCTTAATCATTCTTATTTCTTTCATTTTTATGATAAAGGCAAGTATGTCATTATGCGGGAGACTGAAAAGACCAAACCAGCATGATTGGCCCCGCCTTGATTTTCTCAGTCCCAGTCAACCCCTGCTTGAAAATAGCGGAACTTGGGCCAGAAGGAAAGATTCCTTTCCTGGTTCTGCCTCGGGCAAAGAAGGGTACTGAGAATTATTGTCTCGGGGGTCGAGAGCAAAGCAAGTTCTCAAAGCAAGGGGGAAGGGTGACCACACAAATGGGAGCGCATTCCCTCCCTTTCGCACACAATATGGTTCTTTTTGTCACTGGGAGAGGGGGACGCTCAGAGGCTTTTCATATTCCGCTTCAACTGGAAACAAATGGTTTGTGACATAGCAACTGTAATGCGCCTAAATTTAATTAGATATGAGAACCATTATTTGGGTTATCTTACTGTTTTCATCACATGACTTTTACATAATAATTCTTTCACTTTTCTGGATCTAAATTTTGCATAAATATGTTCTAACTATTATTTTGTTTGAATTAACTTTTGTCGTTCCATTTATATCAATGGGGATAAAAAAGATAAACAAACTGCTGGCCATCAATTTTTCATGTACAATGGGGCACCTAAAACTATAACTTTAGATTTTGCTTCCTTTAAAATACAAATAACACAATCTGAATTTAAACATAGTATCCAAACTAACACAAGTGGCCTATTAGGATAGCATACCTATACAAATGGAGCTTGAAGTGTAAGAACTTCTGCTAAAAAAATTCTTTGGAAATTTGACTATATTTAAAATTTGTTAGAATTTGTCTGGATATTTGAGAAGGTCACTAATTCAAGTAGCATAAGTTATACAAACCATTTTGCAAGCCACATGTTGATTCTTCCATAAAATGAATATAAGGGCAGAAAAATTATTATTTATCCTAGAATATTTGTTCCAAGAAATTATTCATTAGTCATCATTTATTAGTTTTAATCATTTACAAGAAATGTCTCGAAATCAATTCTATGGTGTTTCAAAGTTAAACAGGTAATTAGTGACTAGTAGAAATCTATATCGATTGTTGAGAATTATTAAATTACAAAATCTTCATTTGAACTATATGAGAGGTTACATTTTATACAATATTTTTATTGATCTATTTACAAGAATCACTTTAGTAAACAATAAAAACAGAGGCTAAGAAAATCTTAAGTTGATCTCCATTCAGAATTTGTATCACATGAGTATTCTACACAAATCATAACTATTGTGATGCTAATTTTGAATATGAATATATAGTTACGGCAGTTTTCTTTTATGTTATGTAATTTTTATTAGTAACTATTTAACAAGGTAACTTTTTACTATATGGGACAAAAAAAAAGTTGCAAGAAATTATTTTCGATGCAATTGACATCCTTAATAATATAATAAATGCGAAAGTGTGTCTGTCTGTCTGTCTTTCTGTCTGTCTGTCTTTCTGTCTGTCTGTCTGTTTGTTAAGCTTTCACGACCAAACCACAAAACCGATTTGGATGAAAATCGGCATAGTTGTAGCTTGACACCCAAGAACGGACATAGGCTAGGTGAAATCACGTTAAATTAATTATTTTTGACTACAGATTAAAAATAGTTAACAAAGAAAGCCCATTGACTCCGCGATTCGCGATGAAGATTTTTATTTTTCAACTAGCTGTTACCCGCGACTTCGTGCACGAAGAATTTGAATTATTCTTTTTTTAAATTCACGAATGTAAATGTTTTGTTGCATTTTGAAAGGGGAAAGTAAAAGTTCTGACGGAGATAATACATAATTGGACGGCTGACAGGAGTGTACTGTACGTGTATGCTGATATAGTTATGTAAATTGTTTATCTATTCTAATATACTTTTGTATACCACATTATTTGCACGGATGTAGAGGTTGTGTGGGCTGGACACACGTGAACACGCCATGTATAGTTGCCCATGGGAAAAATATGGTTTTTCCAAAGGTACATCTGCCACTTTCAGTATCTCGCCCTGAGCCTGGCAAATGAAATTTTTAAAGGGATCTGTTGACTTCTGAAATGACATGATAAATCCTTCGGTATTATCGGAAGGCGTGGAATTAAAATACTCTCTCTTCTCCCTATATCAGTCATAACAGTAGCTTTCATGACGTTTGGACCTTGGTATGTAATTTGCGACCGTGTGCCATTGCGCAGTCTTAGTATATCGAGGTTGCGTATTAGTAGTACTGTCACACCGGCATTCAATCTCGGCTTGTCGGAAGGTGCTCTGACAATTCTAAGATGTTGAAGAGCTCTACAGTATATGATGTTCCTTGTTAATGCCCATTACCGTATTTACAGATGGATATTCTGTAATACCTCACTGTGAAAGTTAAACAAAGCATCGAGAGAATAATTCACTAACGTCATTGGATCACTGTGTAACCGCATTAAAAGCTGCAAATGCTACGACAATAGGAAACCGGAAGTGTAAAGTCTCCTTTCTTGTTAATCGCAAAAGAAAGCAATATTTTCTTATATTAACTTTAACACTGGCAAAAGCCCGCGCGCGAAACAGTAATTTGGCTTGAATTTATTTCTATAATAATAAAAAGTATTGTTAGAAATTACGTTAAAATATATTTTTAAACCTTTATAGCAATCAGAGAAAACATTTCATCGCAATATAATTAATAGCATTAAAAAGATCAGTTTCTGGTCTTTAAAATGGCATAAAAATAATTGTTGTTTAATAAATATTTCAGAAGTTATTGGCAAAAAACGTGTAAGCATTAATATTAAAAG